>JAKFQP010000147.1:0-27457 GCA_023375905.1 Nycticorax nycticorax
GAAGTTGTAAATCCAGCAAGATGTCATCATCTTTAGTCATAAATAATCTCTCTCTAGTAATAATCATATATTTGTCTTTGGTTTGGCTATCCATACCATGATCACCCTTTTAATGCTGTTACATAGTACAATTGTCTCTACTATATTTAGGATTTAGCTTTCAAGTGTGTAAAGGATATTAGCTACATGAGGCTTAGTTATGGCATCATCTGTTTCACTGTAGCGGATTCAAAGTATGTATTGTCTCTCTAGGCACCCCACTGACTTTATTGGGGATTTTTACTTTACCTGGAATACCCTATCACACCTGTAACCCAAAAGCACTTCCAATTCTGCACAAATCTTTCATGCTCAATAATTTAAGGCAGAAATCTACCACAGCAGCAGCTATGAGGTGAGCAGTATTATACATTAGGATCTTTTTGTTCTTTGAAATTTTCTCCTTTAATATCCTGTGGAACTTGGAAACTCCATAAATACTGATCTTGAAGGTTATACAGTTCTCTATCACGGCAGAACTGCCTCTCCCAGCTCCACATGTTGAGCAGGCCAGAGCTTGACCTGTTGAACCTGCAGGGGAAAACAGCAACCTCCTGTGGGAGCCCAAGGCATCCAGAGAGTTCCACAATATATCCAGAATGAGGGCTGGGAAGGGCATGGCTCCCAACAGGGTTAAATATGTGCTAGTTCTTCCCGTAACTGTCTCCACTACTCCTCCCTCCTAAAATGAGAAGCTGTAGTTTCCAGCGCAAGCAAGTGACAGAGAGCAGGAGCGAGAGTGGAATGATCCTGCACTAACAGATCCAACTATAGCTGGAACGTATCATAAAGGCAGCATGAAAACTGCTGGGGTCCTGTGTCTTTTCAGGTTGGGAGGTAGGCTGAAGGCAGAAAGATTTCATACCTGTCGTTCATGTGCTTGTGTCTCTGCTGAAATTGGAATTCAGTGGAACTGGCATGTTCCCTAGGGAGATTTATTTACACTGAATTGTCATTGCCTGGTAGAATACTGTTTCACTGCAATATTTTGACCAAAATTACACCTGTGTTGCAGAAATTTTCTGGAGCACAGAGCACGTTTAACCATTGCAGACATCAGTAGTCTGCAGAAATAAGAAGCTATCAAGGTTACCTCATAGTCACTGTCTACAAAACAGCTATTTATCTTTACAAGTGTCCCCATTTTTTTCAACCAAAGTAGTATTTTGTAACAGATATATGGGTTGCAGGAATAAACTTTGATAAAAAACAGTGGAAATAGTCAATATCTTTGTTTACATGCATATAAAAGAAATGCGGGAAATAAACATTCTGTCATGTATGTAGATCCAAATTGTGGGTCCATATGCAAGATCCAGGACTAGCAAATTGTATTGAGTAAGAGAGTGGCTTAGGACATTTTTGGAAAAATGGGCAAATCGGTTCTCATTTATATGCATTATCATCAAGGAAAAGTACACTCTTTAAAACGGAACAGTTTTACAAGGAGGCTGAGCATTATAAAGGTGAAGAATGAATAGGAGGCTTCTCAAAAAATGGCATTAGTATTCCACCTAAACGAAACCATCTTCAATCTTAGATAAAACATCTCCAGTTTTAAGAATTGTCAACCAGCTGTGCTTGGTAAGAACTACACAGTAACGGCTGCACAAGACTTACATTTGTAGCTGGAGCTTGAAATCCTAGGTCTGTGATGTGAGGAGGTTCTAAACGAAGTAATGTGAGAAAGATAATACAGTGACTCCAGACATCAGGATTTTGATGAGAATTTAACTAGGAATTTCCTAGCATGGCTCTCTTGGTATCAAATGCACTTTGCTGTATATGAAGATGTTTTAAAGAATATTTATCTAAACTCACATTATATATCTGTTACTTCAGATTTAGCTACGGTGAAGACCAATAAACAAAGATGGTCTTTATCTGAAGCCTGATGAAATAAAGGATAATCTCTCCTTTGATACCACCAGGCGTTGCTTTCAGTCCTTACATACTCAAGATCTTCAGTCTGAGTCCCTAAGCAATTTAAATAGCTACCCCCCCGATCTACGTTACAGTAACATCAGAAGTATGCATTTTGTAAGTGATGTGATAGAAAATAAAGTATTTGCACTAATTTCACTTCCCTAACTAAAAAAATGCTTACATAGGAAGTCATTTTTACTGAGCTATTTTACAGGTTGGGCACAGATTACATAGGCTAGGCACAGATTTAGCTAATGGGCATAGATGCGGGCATATGATCCACATCTTATCAGCGTGGTATACATGTGCAAAGTCATACGATATGAAAGTTCCCAGTGGTCGAGCTGGGCTCACCCGTGGGCCCAGGGCCCAACTTAGCCTTGGCTGTCACCAGGGAGGTGCCTAATGCCCAGGGCTGACCCCTTGCCCCAGGGCAGCCCCCATGACCCCCAGCTCCCCAGCCCTCAGGGAGCAGCCACCCCCGCTGCGCCCTGCCAGGATAAGCCACCCTCCGTAGGAGTCCCAGCTGTACCTCAGCAAAGATGGGTTGGGTTACAAAGGCGTTAAGGATCCAGCCTGGGAAGAACAGCTTCAGGTGTAGGACAGATCAGCCAAGCAGTTTTCAAGTCATGCTTATCTGTCACAACTGATGGCAGTGCATCCTTGTTTCTTTTTGAGAAAAAAAATCATTTGCCTACAAAATAGGTATGCAAAACTTCCATGGAAAGTGATGTTTCCATAAAAATCAAAAGAAAAAATCTATGGGACATTAAATGGTTGTGCTTTATTAATTGCTTTAAAACCAAACTGTTTTCTGTAATATTTGTAATGTATTCAGTTCCTAATGCCTGACATTGAATGCTGTCTTGGAATACCAAGTCTTTTCTTCATTTGGCGGAAGTAACAGTGCATCAGATGCAAAGAATGCAGGGATTTTGAGAGATCAGGTCCAAGTGTGCCAGACTCGGCACTACCTCCCAGCTGTTCCTGCTATATTCTCATTTTTTCTGTCATTGCTCTATCCTTATCTGAATAACTAGGTAAATGGTAACTCTTAAAATGTGCTGTGTTTATAAATGTGGCCTGAGATGCTGGCATGTATTTAAAAAAACCCAAGGGAATGATGAAGCCACTTGTTCCTCCTGCCCCGTTTCTATTTATTGGCTGAGGCAAGGGCAGAACATTGCTGCCCTTGCTGTCCCACCACTGAAGAGTGGGCCTAACTACCAAGTACAGCTAAAAACGTGGGTAGCAAATTGGCTTAAATCAGCTAAATAGCCTGACAGATTGCACCGTGTTTATAGGGGTGTGTGACCGGTACCCCCTGCTCCCAGCCCCTGGTAATGTGCTCATCATAACTAACACCATTTTAGAAGGCAAGCAGCCCTTCCCTGTGACTGAGGGGGTCATGGATTCATTCCCTTTCCCTCGCTATCAGGCCCTGAAGGTCCTGTGCACCAAGCAGACAAAACCAACAGATTTCTTCTTGCCCTCCCTGCCGGCCTCAAGGTCCCTGGGCACGCAGCTGATCACTCCCTTCCTTGCCGGCCTTGGGGCTCGCAGGCACCCGGCCAAGCCGGTGGTGGTGACGGCCCCGACACAGAAGAGGGAAGCACAACAGCACCCAGAGCAGTGTCCGTAAAACCAAGCAGTTATGAGTCCCAAGTGGGGAACCTGGACCGGAGCTGCTGCCGGGCAGTGAGGGCCAGGACCCTCTGGTGACCAGGGCCACCTCCGCCATCATCTGCTTCCTTGGCGGACCGGGTGGGAGACTCCTGGTCTTTTACATGATTTCCGAGACAAGATTATGACTGTTATGATGCAGCAACCCATGTGTTAAGATCTGACCTGATCTGCAGAGGGTCCCGGTGATGAGAAATTATAAATTAATCTGTATTATGATTTCTGTATTGCGCTACTTAATGATTGTACTATATTAATTCTGCCTGTAGAAATCCTGCACCATTCTACAAATTCTGTGCTCTACTAATAATATCCTGTTAAGAAAGTAAAGCTTTAATTGTAACTACGATTTAGTGCAGTCATCGTTCTGCCAAGGATCCCTAAAAGAACCCGCCTGTCCCCTTAGTGTGGGGTGACCATGTGTCAGCCAGTTTACAGGGAAATGCCTGCTACACGAGAACCTCCTGGAGAAACAGAGAACCCTAGAAGGTGTGTTTGGCACAGCTGGAAAACGGTTGGATGCAGTATTTGGGAAATAGGAAGGGATGGTCTTCTGGGGAACTGGACTCCTGATGCTGAGAAAATTCTGTGTTGCAAACCCTGGCTACCTTGTTAAAAGGAGTATTAGTAAATTAAAACTTACTGCTTGAAATTGTAAGTTACTGTTTGTTTTGTTTTGAAGGAGGTTAATCTTGGAGTGCTATGGCTGAAAGCTATGTAGCAGAATTTTTTCTCTTTTTTGGTCAGTTGGTTTTGGTCATTTGACAGCTTTCTACAGTAGAGTCATTTCAGCTGCTTTCTTCTGCAAAACTACCTGTAGTTAAATTTTGAGAGGTGTACAGTGGTTTTCCTTTTCTATTGTTCAACATCTAACTTGAGATAATCTCAACTTCAGAGGTCACACAAACTTAAAATTCCTGTTGATTTGGTGGGAAGTTGAGCCCAGCACCTCTGGAAATCCGGTGTCTCATGCCTGTCTTTCAGACATCTCAGATTTTGTGTGTATAAATATTGCAGAATAAATGCAGCTAGTACTACTACAGCATTGCTATTCATTTTTGCAATGGCTGCCTGGTATATTTTTATAGTTGCATTTGGAAATCAGGGCATTATGGAAAGTTCATTGCAGAAAACAATCTAATACTGAAAATTTATGGATTCATTTAACTTGCATAAAAAGATAAACAAAAAACAGACTGACAGTTAGGATCCCCAGTTTCAAAACAAAACCCCACAAACTCTCTTCTTTTGAGAAATATCAAGCCTATTTTCCGAGAGGGGATAGGCAGCAGTGTGGAGGTCTCACTCCTTGCCCTCCTTCCTTGATCTCTCTTCATAACTTTCTGGACGCCACGCACCCTTGCCACCAGGGACAGTGAAAATGCACTTCAGGGAAGGATTGCACTTTCTACTGCACAGCATGTTCTCTCTTTTAAACGTGTTTTTTGCCATCTGACACTCACATTTTTGGCTGCAGGAGTAAACTCACATAATTCACAGCAGGCACCAGAATGTGGGGAACTATAGCTTAGAGTGCTGCTGCCCAGTCGATGTGACACATCTTTTTAAAAGTTAGGTGTGGATCATGATACAAGCCAGCAAGCTCAGCTGGTTTTACTTGTCTTGCATGCCATACCACAGCTAGGATTACCGGCTATTCCTATTAGCTAGGAGGAACTGATGCGAGTGATTTTCCATTAGGAAACTACTGCAGTAGGTTTTCTTGGGACTTACCTTGAAGATGCAAAAATTAACTGCAACTGATCCCCCAGAAGGGGAAAAGCTAGCAGGAAAAACTCAACTTGCAAATAACCAATTCAGAAAGGTCATTAGCAAGGAGCAGAGAGAATAGAAGGAATGAACGAATTCCTGATCTGCAGAGAAAGCTACTGCTTGAAGCATGTAGATGAGAACAAAAGATGAAGTGCCATTTGGGAAATTTAGCTAGATTAGAGAAGATGTGGGGGATTAGTTTAAAAAAAAAGAAAAAGGTGAGAACTGGCTATCTGTGAGGCTTAGCAGATAGCATCAGGAAGGAGGGAGGTCATTCTTGGAGATTCTCATTCCTATGTTTTGTATCCGGTCTTGCTACATGGGCACTGGTGGCTTTGTCAGGAAATGCTGTTTTGGGACTCTATGGTTAAGAATTTTAATTCTTAATAAGAAGCAGCGTGTGCTGTATTTGCTGAATGTGTGCAAGAATTCTTGTGTGTGGTGTCGAACAGCAAGTCTATGGGATCTAGCTGAAGAAAACCATCTTGTGACTGCCCAGCTCATCCAATCCTCAATGTGAAACAGCTGCAGTGAGCAGTTGGGTCTCACACATGAGCAGCTTGCTGCATAGGACTGAGAAAAAAGCATGTGCCAAGACTAAGAGTGAGACTGCTGTAGGTCAAAAGATGGAACATGATATAAATCTTCAAAGATTACAGGCTATGATCTGAAAGGATACTTATCATATAATCACAGAATCATTTAGGTTGGAAAATACCTTTAAGATCATCAAGTCAACCGTTAATCTAACACTGCCACCCCACCACTAAACCATGTCCCTAAGCACCTCGTCTGCCCTGTCTTTTAAATACCTCCAGGGATGAGGACTCCACCACCTCCCTGGGCAGCCCCTTCCAGCACTTAACTACCCTTTCGTTGAGGAAATGTTTCTTAATGTCCAATCCAAACCTCCCCTGGCGCAACTTGAGGCCATTTCCTCTTGTCCTATCACCCATTACCTGGGAGAAGAGACCAACACCCACCTCACTACAGCCTCCTGTCAGGTCATTGTAGAGGGCGATAAGGTCTCCCCTCAGCCTCCTCTTCTCCAGGCTGAACAACCCCAGTTCCCTCAGCCGCTCCTCATCAGCCTTGTGCTCCAGACCCCTCACCAGCTGTGTTGCTCTCCTCTGGACAAGCTCCAGCAGTACTTGCAGCATTTTTTGCCTTGAAAGAGTATGAAAGTGTGTTGGCTCCATACCCCAGTGCTCTGGTCATCCAGCAAGAACCAGTGTGAGCAACCCAATTTAGAAAACTGCAGAGTGAGAGAATATGAGAGCGAGTGTATGCATGCTTCCACTTGCAAGTGGTTTTAGTTACTAAAACACCATAGAGACTCTTTGCCTTGTAATGACTCACTTAATGCAGGTACAATAAATATTAAGTTAGAACTATTGCCCTCAGTTATTATACTTGAAAAGGACCGTGCAAGAGAAGTGTGATAACTTTGCTGACTTTACATATTCATGAGCCATTGCCAACAACAAGGAAGATCAAGGTGTTATGTGGGAAGAACTGGGTATCTTCAAAGGAGAAGGATATATGTGATCGCCTAAGAGAAATGCATGTCCTTAACAACAAGGTATTTTTTTCCATATACAGAAATAGGTTCGGAGAAAACTTATCTGACCTAACTAATCGCGGGATTATGGGAGTAAGAAACATAATGCTATTGTGAAACAGGCAAATGCTGTTCTAGGCTGTTTCAAAATACTATTTCCAGGAGAGACAAAAGATACTGATACCTTAAGGGTTAAAAGACCCCCAGATGTAAGCGGCTTACATGCATAAGATTTAGGCCTTACTGTCTAGTTTGCTGATGCTTTGCTAAAGCCAGTAGTTACTTAGTAAATTTAGAACCCTATTCAAGGATGGGAAGAATCAGGAGGGGATGAAGCAAAAAGACAATAACGGTTTGTCAAGGTTGCTAGACTAGAAGGAATGAGAACTAATTGACGTAGGAAGATTTGTGGCTCCTTACAAAGGAGAGTTTTTGATAAGAACCAGGAGTTGACCTTAAGAACTGGTTTACACCGACCCTGCAGTTTGGGCAAGAGCCAAGGAGCAACTGAGTCTGCACAAGAACAAGGGGTTACTAGTGGTGACAAAGAGGAGCCATCAGCTCCCCACGACCCCCGACGACCACCACAAGGAGGCACTGAGCAAGCGCAGTGGGGAGGAGTTTATGGAAATGACTTCTTGGGGCTAATTTTAATACAAAGCGGGGACAAGTCATGCATATGTATAGGCATAATTGGGAATCTTATGTATATGTAACAGTTTGTAGTATAACTTCAAGGCAAGCTACCGCACACGTGCGCACGACTTTGGTGGGACTACCCCCCGTGCTGCCCAGCGCTGAATAAACACACCTACTGTACAATCTTATAGATTGTGGAGTCCGTTTTCCGCACGTCAATACTGCCATTGGTGCTGTTGGTATTTCAGTTCTTTTCACATGAATAAGGGGACTGATTAAAACTTAATTAGGTGTTGAAAAGGGTGCCAAGGATACTAAAGGAAAGGAAGAAGCTATCCCTGTATGTGTGAAGTGAAAATGTTCTATCTGGCAACATGAAGAGTGCGAAGAAAATTACTTTTTTCTAAATGCAAAGGTGACAGAAAGACAGAGAATAGTGTAAGCCATGAACAAGTTCAGAGCGTTATCTGACGGCGAACTGTTGGCGCACAAAAACAACCTGTGCACTTTTCAGGTAAAATTTGATCGGTGGAAGGGAATGCGATGTGTCAACGAGGGCTGCTGCGCTGTGCCCCAGAATGCTCCCACCTGGCCAACACCCCATCAAACAGCCCGCAGTGCAAAGAGGGGGCTACCGAAAATATTGGGGTTTGTTGTAGTTTGTCCAGGCGTGGCTTCCACAGGCCGGACAAAGCCAAACAAGGCCGCAGCGCTCCCGAAGCAGGGAGCTGGGCCACCCACCCACGGTGCTGCCGTGCTTCCCTGCGCCGGGAGAGGCCGGCGGAACGAGGGGCCAAGGCGGCGGCAGGGCCAGAGGGGAGCAAGGAGCTTTCGTCGCCTTCTCCCCGCTCCCAGCCTGGGCGCTCAGAGGTGGCAGCGCCGCTCCCGCAGGGTCTCGGCCGCGCCGCCCCAGCTCACCTGGCCCCGGCCACGCTGGCCCCTGGCCGCGCTGTCACCGAGATCGGGAAGAATAAACCTCGTAACCCCAATGTAGTGTTAAAAGGCAGGCATTCTTTATTCACGGCGCCAGATGCACGGGGGATCGCTCCACCTAACATGCACACCTGGCACCTCTTTCAGTCAGGTTACATAAATCAAATATATACATAGTCATTACATTCATACACAATAACATTCTCTCTAGTGATTGGTACAAATTCTCTCGCTTCCTATGTAAATTACTGCACAAACTCAGTTGTTCACTTCTATTGTTCCCTTTTGAGTAGGTGGTATCATTTGGGTAGGTGGTCAATGAGTCGGTGGTCGCGATCTCCCGCTGCCGGAATTACCTCCTGCCTACTCAGCTCTCAGCCTCGGCAGTCCTAGCCAGCTTTCTCGGTCCACTACACGAAACTACCTTCCATCTTCTTCTTTTGACAGGTGCCCATTGTCTATAGTTTCAGCTACATTAATAATTACCTTAAAACCACAGACCATAGACATGATACGTTCATAGTTCCTGGACTTAGTGTCCAGTTGGGTAGGGCTGTACGGGAGAGAACATAGCAGCATTCGTGGTTGCATTTTGTAGTTACCTGATTCGATCCCATCACCCCAATGCTGAAAACTAAGATACAATTTCATCATTATTTCGCTTCAGCGCCGCCCCAGCCCGCCCAGCCCCGGCCCCCGGCCCGCTCCACGTCCGGCCCCCGCTCGCCCACCCGCCACCGCGGAGCCGGGCCTGGTCTCGACGGGGCCGGGCGCGGCGGCAGCCAGGTGTGGGGCGCCGGCATCGTGCTGCCGCGGGGCCTCCGCGGGCGCGGCGGGACAGGCAATGCCAGGCGCCTGAGGCCGCCTCCACCTCGGCCTCCGCCTCGGCCTCTGCCTCGGCCTCTGCCTTGGCCTCCTCTGCCGCAGCTGGGCGCACGATGGCGGCA
Organism: Nycticorax nycticorax; assembly: GCA_023375905.1. NCBI lineage: Eukaryota > Metazoa > Chordata > Aves > Pelecaniformes > Ardeidae > Nycticorax > Nycticorax nycticorax. Next base: position 9,502 of record JAKFQP010000147.1, read on the forward strand.
GCCGCCGTGGCGGAGGTGAGCAGCGCCGGGAGTATCAGCAGCGATACCTCCAGCACGGGCGGGGAGGCGAGGATGAGGCGCCTCTTCCAGACCAGCGACGGCGATGGGGACGGCCTCATCAGCAGGTAGCGGCAGCGGGGGCTGCTCATTGCGCCGCTGGGACGGAGCTGTCCCGTCCTTCCCCCCTTCTGTGAGTCCAGTGAGCACCGCTGGGAAATCATAGAATCATAGAATGTTATGGGTTGGAAGGGACCCCTAGAGGTCATCTAGTCCAACCCCCCTGCAGTGAGCAGGGACCCTACTAATTAGATCAGGTTGCTCAGAGCCCCGTCCAACCTGGCCTTGAATGTTTCCAGGGATGGGGCCTCTACTACCTCTCTGGGCAACCTGTTCCACTGTTTTACCACCCTCATTGTAAAGAATTTCTTCCTTATATCTAGTCTAAACCTACCCTGTTTTAGTTTAAAGCCATTACCCCTTGTCCTGACACAGCTGTCCCAATTAAAAAGACCTTCCCCATCTTTCCTATAGGCTCCCTTTAGGTATTGAAATGCAAGTGCCCAAACTGACTGCCTTGGAATCTTCGTACATGAATGGGTAGAGAGTGGCCTTATAACTAGGGAATTTTGGAATAAAAGTAATCCTTTAGTTATTTAAAATAACTTATGTAAAACATGGGGCGCTTTACTCCTTATTGCCTGAATGTGGGCCAAATTTTTAATTGATTGTAGTATAGTAGCACATAATTTGTTCTGTTGAGTTTCACTTGATGGGTCTTCAGGAGAGAACATATAGGAAACAGAACCGTGAAATGTCAAAAGTATCCATGATCTTTATGCTTAAAACGTAGTATTAAAGTTAACTTTTTCCCTAAAGCAATCCTACGCTATTCATATTTTTACTCTCCCCTTTAAAAATAGGTAATTATTGCAAAGTGTTTGGAATGAATATAAATGTTCTCTAAGACTGTAATCTGACTTTTCTCCTAGCAGCTGTTTGAAGGGGGTAGAGTATACTCTAGGCTGTAGCAGCGTAGGAGACCACAAATCAAGTTCATGCAAAGCATTGCTGGAGATCTTGTCCAAGCATGATATGTTTTAAAATTCGTATATAAATTGGAGGTAGTGATCTGTGGGTCATAGCAGATGAGTAAATGATGAGCTCAGAACCACACCGCACGTTGTCTATGAAGGGGGGAAAAAACACAAAGAAGCTACTGATGTGAGGTAAATTGCGATGGACTTGTGAAAGGTCCTGTAAATAGAATGGGTAAATGAAACAACTGCATAGTATTAAACATAGATAATTAGTGAGAACTAAATGGACGGATACCAAGTTCCAAATTCATCAGTAGGGTAACTGTTACACTTTTATGAGAAAGAAGACAGAAGTTTGGCCTTGTGTGGTTGCTATCCCTTCTCTTCTGCTACTCTTCAGCGTGCAGAGGGGCGTTGTGTTAATGTTGAGGTGGAACGTTCAGTGTTCCCAAGGACGCTGACTGCAATATGTCAAGGTCTTCAACCGTGTAAAGAATATGCTTACCGCATGGCCGTGGGGTTCTCGGACTGCTGTGTATTTCTGTGTTTAGCAATTAATAATTTCCCAGTGTTGGTGTGAGTTGCCAAGTGGAGTGCAAATGACTCTGCTGACAGAGAGAAAGGCCTTTTTTTCTCAAAGGCTGTACTTGCCAAAGCAGTTCTGAGAGTGGTAGCCACAAGAAAATATACAGGAAGAAAACCTGAACAGGCTCTTCCTGCCACTGTATTTTCTTTTTTTAACTTCTGGGCATGCTTTGCTGTGATTAAATTGTTTTCTGCTCATAGATAGTCTCAGGACAACTCGGGGGAAAGGTGAGCAGAGGCATTTGTATGGGTGTAATAATGTGGACTTGGAGTATAACGTTAAGATGATGCCTCTTCTGAAATAAGCCCAATGTATAGACCTTGCAAAAAGATCTGAACAAGGAGCTTTTCTATCATTTGGTTCATATATACATTAGTAACCTCCTGGAGACTGTTCTAACTTGGTAATTGCCTCTAAAATGACACTAAACTCTGTAAATGTGCAAACATACACGGACAGGTTTGTCAAAGATTTTATCAGCCTCTTTTGCAGTTGGTGGCTGTACATGCGGTTCTGCAGCCCCGTGGTGGTAAACCATGGGGTTTACCCATAAGATGATAATTTATGAGCCTGTGCAAATACGTTCAGTCAGGATCTCTGAAAACTTCATTTGAGCATGAGTTGACATGGTGCATGTAGATGCTTTCTAGTCTCTGCAGGTCATTCTGTGCTGGTTGGAAGCAGCATCGGGACCAAAATGTGTAAGTAGAAGCTGCTGTGAGTGCTCAGATGTCAGCAGACATGAATAATGAATAATGAAGCCATATATCCTACAAGCAAGAGGTTTAAAAAAGATCAACTCTGGAACAGAACAGGTGGAAATAAAAAACTGCCTTTGAAGATTTGTGAAAGAAGTGATATTATTCTGCTAGTTTTGCAGGTACTGGGGTTTCAAATTTCAAAAGCAGTTTAGTCCCAGTACTGTACAGTCCTAAGTCTAGCCTCAATCCAGCTGTCTAACAAGGGAACATCATTTAGAAACAGTCTGCAAAATGTCACCAAGATGGGGACGATGCTTTGCTTAGTCCTTGTGTTCAGCTGGCTCTTTATATTGCTGGGCTGTTCTTACCATGGATTGGGAAAGTTGCTAGATCTGAGTACAAGATTTTATTCTCACTTGAGGTCTGGACTCTTTGCTCTGTGTTTTTTTTAAACCACCTGAAAGCTTCACACAACTCTGTTCTGGGAATTCCAGCAAAAAAATATGCCTGAACCTTGGTAGAACAGACTGTCCTTGCACTAGGTTTTGGGGTTTTTTTTGCATGTGTCTTGAACAGTTTCAGCTCCCAGGTTCTGTTCCTAGACTTAATTTTATGTTTTCATCTATCTCTATTAGGAAGCTGTCACAGGGTCTGTGATCCGTGTAACTGAAGGAGTGGTTTTATATGGGTACAGCACAATACTTACTATATGCCAAATAAGATGGTGAGTGGAAGCACTGTGCTGTTTTTTGCATGATTGTAGTCAGTATTCTCTGTTTCTCTTGGGACTTGCCTTAGTCAATGGTTCCACAGTTGTACAGAATTTTGTGGGGTTTTAGTCTGACTTGGTCCACCACAGCTTGTATTGGAGTTAATTTTCTTCATAGCAGCCCTCATAGTGCTGTGCTTTCTCACTACCAAAGCTAGAAAGGTGTTGGTAACACACCAGTGTCTTGGCTACTGCTGAGCAGTGCTGGCACAGCATCAAGGCTGGGTCTCCAACATTCCCCTCCCACCACCACTAGGCTGGGAGTGGTGGGGGACATAGCCAGGACAGCTGACCCAAACTGACCAAAGGGATATTCTGTACCATATGACGTCAGCTCAGCAATAAAAGCTGAGGAAAAGGAGAAGGGGGGGGAGGGGGCATTCATTTTTTATGACGTTCTGTCTTCTGGAGCAACTGCTATGCGTACTGAAGCCCTGCTTCCTGGGAAGTGGCTGGACATCACCTGCTGATGGGAAATAGAGAATAAAATCTTTATTTTCCTTTTGCTATCTCACGCGGCCTTTGCTTTTGCTTTTATTAAACTGCCTTTATCATGGCCCATGAGTGGTTTTTTTTTTGCATCTCATTTTCTCCCCACCTGTCCTGCTGAAGAAGGGAGTGATAGAGTGGATTGGTGGGCACCTGGCGTTCAGCCATGGTCAACCCATCACACAGGTCCTCTCAGAGCATCGTAACCAAAAGAGGAATAAGTTTTGGGGGAAGGCATGGATGGATATAGATGAAAAGCCAGAGGGACACCCTGCATGCTTAGTTTAGGATTAAGAAAGAAGTATCCCTTTGTTAAATATTGTGTCTAGAAAACATACCAAGAATTAACATTCGTTAAAGGCTTATGTATTTCAGAGTCTGTATTTGTTACAACTAATACACAGTCAGAGGAATATATTCAAACTTGAATTTTCTGAACCTTTCATATTTTTTAATTAGTCAGCTGTCCAGTTCTTATGTAAGCGTCAGACACGTGAAGGGGTATAATACATTTTAGCCGGAGCTGTTAATATTTTAAAGATAGTAAAGTTACTTGGTGCATTTTATACAGGTTATTGCATTTTTCTTTCCTCATTGGCATTAGTAACATGGGAAAAGTGACTTAAGAATATATATATCAGGATTGTTGTTACATGGTGTTATTGTGTTCTTTTTCTTGGGAGCTTGATGTTCAGGTAGATTGTAATGTGGAAAAACTGAGCAAGCAGTGAGTCACTTGACAATACAATTGCCAAACTTTTTGATCCCTTTGAAAGTTACCAACCAGTTAACTTGTAAATGCTGAAGTTGTTTCTTATCTTTATTAATTTTTATTGAATTTTTAATAATTTTTAGTGAGGTTGTTGCTAATACCATGTTACTGGTGTTAGTACTGTAAGAGAATTGAACCTCTCTTTAAAGTCAGTAATTTCCCTCTTGTGGCCCTGAAGAGGAAAAAAAATCATTAAACTGGGTTGGTTTTTGCCTTGTGTTTTCTTGGGTTTCTTGGTGGCAATTCTGAAAGATTATAACTTCACTAATACACTCTTTTACTCTTCTCCCAAGGGTGATGGGGAGCAGGGGACCTCATGGGATGCTTTGGTAACTGGCCTTTCTAGCAAATCCATAGCCTTAGGTTTATAACATAGAAACCACTGGTGGCTGTTCTGGCAGTATGACTGGGACTACAGTGAATACTTGAGTTTGTCTCATTCATGTGTGATTGCATCTTCCTTAATCACTGTTGGTTAGCTCATGTTGTGAAGGAGCAACTTTCTAGATGTTTTCTGAATTAATTTGCCAAAACCTGTAGTTTGAAATTAATGGGTGGTTTGACTGGCACTTGGATGAAAGAAGAATTTCTGGGTGGTTAACTCCTTGTGTTTCTTTGAATCCCATTGTTTGTCCAGTTTGAGGATGCCACATGCAAGTATTTTGCTGGCCGTTGTGGATGGATTCTAAAACAATTAAAAAAAAATTCTTGTCTTAGATTGCTTGGGTAGGGTAGTTACTGTCTGTAATTTATTCAAGCATCAGGTCGTGCATGTTTTGATGGGGAGCAAGGAGCCTCACAAGGTGCTTGAGCACCTGGCCTTTCTTGCAGATACGCAGCCCTAAGCTAGGTGCCTGCGCTCCTTATGAAATGAACTGGAAAAAGTAAGTGGGGGTTTTGTGGGGTTTTTTTAAGTCAACCTGTGCTGCCGAATGAGTTGTTCCACTGTGTGTGGTCCTGAGGTTTCCCTCTGTCTGCACCAGAATTTATTCAGTCAAAGAACTGCCCTTGCTGAAAACTCACTCAGTAAGAAATATTTCTTTCCAGCGCGGTCAGTTCATGGTTCTGGCTCGTTATGTGACTGTGTGACTTCTAGTGTTGGCACAAGATGGGGGTAAGAAACTTGAGCTTGGAGTTTAGCTGTGATCCCTCTGGTTATGTCTGCTTCATTTTTTTTAAACATGGTTCACTCCAAGTGCTCTGAACTAAGAAACATGTCTAAGAGTTAATTAATTATCATAAAAATGTCATTGTTTTAAGAGGTATAAAACTACAGCAGAGGTTTTATTTAGAGCCTTGGTATCTCAGCTGGTAAATGAAAAGAGGTTAACAAGGCTGGTGTTATGCCTAATTGTGTTTGTCCAAAAGATGGGCTTCAAGAGGCATCTGGAAGAAAAATAGTTATGCTGTGGATATATGGCTTTTCAAATCCACCTTATTTTTACTGTGAATGTTCAGATACACCTTTTAGAGTAAATAGTACATATGCGGAATTAGTCCTGGCATAGTGACTGTTTGCATGTGTGACCTTGTATGTTAATGAACGTGGCTGTAATGATTAATTGTAATCAGCACATTTAATATCTCCTGAGAGTTTTTCTGCAGCAGTACTTTCTTATATTTAATAGAACAAAATGGTATTTATGCAGTACTAGCAGCTATTGAATGAAATCCCTTACATAATTTTTAAGGGTAAGTTAGGTAATGAAGACCAGACTACCTCTGAACAAAAACTATGCTCCTGGTGGTTCTTACCATGTGGTAGAGTCTGTAGGTTGAACTGGCACCGTTTTAGGAAAATTTGAAGCTAGTAAGCAGCACAAAGGATAGCATAGAATGGCAGAGAATCTATTGACAAGCTCTGCTTCTGTGTTGATAAATGGGCCTTTGTTTGCCTCCAAGAGTTCTGTCTCCAGAGATGACAACCTTAGCCAAAAATGGTCACACTGTTCTCACAGGTCGTGAGATGCAGTTTGTTCTAATGAGTAATTTCTAATGCGTAGAATGTGCATTTGTTGTGCCATCTACACATGTTTCTGTTCTGGAAGTCCCTGTGACAGACTGGCCATCTTGTCCGAATCTAGTATGAAACATGAGGGAGACATGCACCCTGTGGTGGGAGGTGTTGACCATCGAAGGAACCTTCCCCCTGCTTTCCCAGAAGAAGGAGTGGTGGTGTAGGCTGTGTGCCTGGAATAGTACACTGTGAGAGGTAGCCACGCCAGGACCAAGCTGTGAAGTAAAAGCTCAGATGGTTGGATTATGAGTACAGCATACAGAGTTTTGGGGCTGGTTGACTGTTAGCCCAGTCTTTTCCCTGCTGCTGCTCAGCATGGTGGAACTGGGTTGGGTTGTGAGTTAACTGTGAACTGACAGAGCAGGCATTGGAACATGCAAGGCAGAAAATGAAACTAGCAAGGAGTTCCAAGCGTAACAAAAAATTATCCCAGAGTATGGAAACTGTCACAGGAAAACCAGGGAAATGGTACCCAAGAGAGGGAGCCAGTGAGCTGTTGATGGCTGATGCTCAGAAGCATGAGGTGTTTTCTCCTTTTTTTATTTCCGACACTGAAAATATCAAATATAGTGAGATGGTTCCTGCAAATAGCACCAGTAACAAATACCTTGGAAGGAAGGGGAAAGAAAGAAATTAGAGAGTACTTGGATTTGTTTCAATTAGTTGTACTTGAAAAGCTTGACATAAGATTCTTAAAGACAGCCTCAGAACTATTTTGCAGGGTTTTTTTTTTCTGAGATCTTCCGAAAGATAGAAGTAGCAGAAAAAAAAGGAAAGATAAAACATTCTTTTCTTTAAAATCATGGTGAGATGGGGATCAGTCTGCAGACAGCCTATAACTGGCTGAATATGGTCTTGTTAAGAAAAAGTTGTGTCAAACCTATTTGATGTTTCTCAAGTGTAGTAAGAGCAGTTAGTGGTGGAAGTGAAACAATAGATGCCTTCTGTCTTGTCTTTATTAAGCTTTTGATGTTGTTTTATGACGCTTGTAGGCAAGCCAGAGAAACAGTAAAGGAGAGAGTTTGATTTGGGTTTTTTTTTTCAAGCTATCCATAGAGATACCAATCATATGTTTTACAAGTGATATCAATTGGAATTGGAAGGATGGCCTGGGCCAGTTCAGTACTATTAAGGATTAATGATCTGGATGACATGATAATAAGTAAGCTTTCTTAAATTTGAGATGATGCCAAGCTAAGGAAGATTGGACACATACTGGGGGATAAGATTGGAGTCAAAACTGGTGTTGACAAATTGAAGACATGGCTTGGAAAAAAATCAAATGAGACAAAGTAGGGATAAATATATGATAGTGCATATCATTTGGTGGCAAAAACAGGGGATGTGCAATTGAAAGTCCCCTGAGATTTATAGTAGGTCTCAAGTTAAGCCTGATTAAACAGTATCATGCTATTGTAAGACAGGACTTCTGCTTTCAACTTTTCTACTCTTTGCAGTGTATGCTTTAAGCTGGTGTCTAGTTTTGCATGCCATCATCCATCAGGTTCGTGGATCAGTTGGAGAGACACAAGAACAGCTCACTGAAGATGATCAGAGATGCGAAAATTGGGGTTCTTTACTCAAAAGAAGGTGGGACATCTGATGATGGGTTTTAAATATGTAATGACTGTTTTTCTTATCCACTGTTTTTGCAGAAAACAGACTGTTAGCTTCCTTTCCGAAGTAATGTTCTGAATTGCAGCTGGGAAGTTTTAAATTAGGAAACTTGCGGGAGAGAGCAGTGAAGCACTAGGACATATCACCAACACAGGTTGTGGCAGCCTTAAGAACAGCTTAGACACCCATCCATCAGTGATGATGTGGGTGGTTTTTTTCCTGTCATTGAGTACCCGGTTGTATAATTTTCTTTTGCAGTCTTTTCCATGGTCTCGTTATGTGCTGTATTTCTGTGGGGTGACATTTTAATAACATCAGGCTTGTTCAGTTGACCTATACAGTTCTGAGAATGGACTTCTGCACTAATCCTCTTTAGATTTAAAACACAACTAAAATGTCCTTGCTTTACCTTCTCATCCAGTTTCCAAGAACAGACTCCTACCAGCTTCCTTCCCTCCAAGCTATTATGTCTCCTTTATTCTTCTCCTGAAGCTTCTCTGACTCTTACATTCCCTTGATCCTATAACAGCAGCTGTGTGCACTGGTGCTTTCACTGTGCTGTGGTGGGAGAATAGAACATGCTTGGGAATGTAGGAGTAGTTTTTCTCTAGAATGGTTTGAAGCAATATTGTGCTCCTTCTGCAGAGGTTAATAGTTTCCGTACTTCAAAAATGCTGGCACAATGTGGTCAACGCTACACCTCCTCTGTTCTTTCTCCTTCCTTGTATGGGCTAATTTCTCCCTGTGAACGTGGCCACCTTGTTTACTCCTGCAGCGCTTTTCTTGTCGTGTGTTTTTTCAAGTCAGATGTGTTTTCTCCACTGTTAGAACTTCATTGCCTGTCTTTGCTATTTAAGAGGTTATTTGCTGAGTTTTGCAATTTGTCTCTTGTGCTTGTAGGATAAGTAAGCAAATGCACAAGACTCCAGATAGTGCCATATAGACTTAAATACACAGAACCCAGTGGTTGCCGAATAAATACCTCCTTGTGGGTTGGTGGTCTGTTTTAGTGACCTCTTTATTCCCCATTTGCTTTCAACTTTGTGTTTACATTTTGCTTTCATTCATTCATATTTGGGGGGAAAAATAGAAAAAAAAAATCCTGTAACTAGCAAATATCAACCAATGCTCTTTTGTCTTCCCAAGTTTTCATGTAGCATGAAAAAACATCTGCGTGAATTCCCTTTCTCGTTCCCTCTCTCAGTATGTTTTTGTTTTGAGTTGCATCCCACTTTTATGCACTGTCTCAACTGAGAGCAGCTTTAGAATTCTGCACACAGCACGTGTTATGAATTTAGACAGGTGTTGCCTTTGCTGGATCAAATCCCACATGGTGAAATTCCTGGAGCAGGACATCCTTAAGGTATGTGGAAGTCTTGGTCTTACTTGTCTTCAAGCTTCATGAAGGCACTGACACCAGCTGAAACCTGAAGAGGCCATGTAGTTGAAGCCCAGGGAGTAGCCCAGGCTACACCAGGGAACTGAATTAAACATACTCCTACCAAGGACACGGAATTAAACATGCTCCTACCAAGGACACAACCTAACTCCAAGAATTCCAGTATATATTTTCTATCAGCAGTTTCTTATTGCTTCACTTCCTGAGGATGCTATGAAGTAGTCCATTAGACAGGCTTTTCCAGGTTAGCCCTTTTTGAATTAGTGTTTCAAAGAGATCACTGTTTATCTACAGTATTGGTCTAAAAGTGACTCACAACACAACTGCGTGGAACAGTTTTTTTTACGTCGTTTGTTTGTGTACTCTACCTGCCTCTAGGGAACTTGGGTGCATCTTTAATTTTGACTTCTCTTCTTCAAAGGTATTTGTGCACCTAGACTGCAAGTTGCATAAGCAAAGATTAAATGTTTCCCAGCAAAATAACCGTACTTTTTTGGTAGCTGGAAGTTTAAATAGTTTTCAGTAAATACATAGTTGCTCTTGGTGTTATATAGTGGCTGTAGAACCATCCTTACCAGACTTCCTTCATAAATCTGGTAGAACGTAAGATGGGGAAAGAACAGGAAAATTGCTCTGCTGGTTCTGTTCAGCCTCAGAGCCAACCCCTTGCAGGTACTGTGCAGCATGCATGTATGCTTACCTAGGTAGTTCCTCATGCTTACTGAAGCAATAATCAGAACAAGGTAAAAGTGAGCGCAGCAGGGAGTATGGCTGTTCTGGGAAAGAAAAAGACTATGTCACTGATACTGTTCTGGAGTGTCTAACAGAAGTTCCACTCATTTTAATTTTGGTCTTTCATTTATAAAAAAACCCAGCCAACCAACCAAAAAACCCAAATAAAAAAATAACAACCCCCAAATACTTTATGTTGTAATTTTTAGACTATGCTCATGTATGCTTGATCTCTATGTTTAACTGCCCAATATTATTGTAGAATGCAGTACATATGACAGTATTTTTGTATTTAATTTCTCTTGGGGGAGAAAATCTAAATGTTTCAGATTTATATCAAGTTGTAAGTTAGGCTCATTTTTTAACTGTTAGAGAAAGCCTGTGTTTTTAAACTGTGTTAGTAGGAGTTAAGAAGACGGAACATGTAACAGTTCTTGAAGGATTGGTGTGATAGGTGGATGGCTAAATAATTAGAACAGATTATAGTAGAATAACCTGCTGTTTTCCTGTTAAAAGAACAGTTTCTTGTGATGGCAGGAGTTCAGCTTTACGGCTTCCTTAGAGTGCTTTCTGGCTGTTTTCGAAATGTAGGTATCATTGACCTGATAGATAACATGACCTTAAAACCTATTATGTGACCTGTTACATGGTACCTTTTTTTTTTTTAAGTATGTTTTTCCAATTAAAGTGAAATTAATTCAAGGTTAAATTAAAAGATTCTATTTAAGCAAATTTATTTTTCTTCTCCTAGTGTTGGGCTCCTTAATCGAAATATATTCTAGGTTATATATTTTGGAGAAAGGTTTCAATATTATGTAGCAAGCTTGCTGAATCCAAAATACCTTTCTGATTTGTGGAATGAAAAATGGTTTAGGGCCTTTCTCTTTTCTGCTGGTTTTTTTTTTTTTGTCCTTCATTTTTTTCCTCTTTACCTTACTGCTGTTCAGTGGCAAAAGGAATTTCCTTGGCCTGTCCCGAGTAAAATGGAAATTTAAGTAGCCATTGATAATTATTTAAATTTTTACTATGACACCTTTTCAGAAGGTACTGTGAAGATCAACAGCAGGATTCAGTTCTCCCTTGTGTCCATCTCTGCTAGTAGAACTGTTAATAATAGCATGAAAATAGAGATTAACACTTAAAGAAAAATGCCCATTTCTATTCCATAGTNTGAACTCACACCTGATGTGTTATTGTTAGGCTCCAATTATTATGACACCTTTCTATTACCTGCTTAAATATTTTTCTTGTTACTGCTCTTTGCTTTTCTGCTGGTTTTTTTTTTTTTGTCCTTCATTTTTTTCCTCTTTAGCTTACTGCTGTTCAGTGGCAAAAGAAATTTCCTTGGCCTGTCCTGAGTAAAATGGAAATTTAAGTAGCCACTGATACTCAGAAGATAATTATTTAAATTCTTACTATGACACCTTTTCAGAAGGTACTGTGAAGATCAACAGCAGGATTCAGTTCTCCCTTGTGTCCATCTCTGCTAGCAGAACTGTTAATAATAGCATGAAAATAGAGGTTAACACTTAAAGAAAAATGGCCGTTTCTATTCCATAGTCTTTCTGTGTTGTAATTCCTTGCCAACCTCATAGTTCCTCTGTTGGATTTATAAAAACAATACTTGGCTTATTGGGTTTAAATGTCTGCACATTAATGCATTTCTAGATTGGACAGAGTTAGTATTAATTTTCTTCTATACTAAATTGGGTTTTTTTTCTTCTCTGTTCCCACTTCTCCAATATTTCTTCCAATTTCATCCCTCCCCTGCCCCAATTTTCCCCCTAAAAATATCCTTAGGAATGACTTGCTGATGGTGTGCCGCCAGCTGAATATGGAGGAGTCTGTCGTGGAGATCATGCACCAGCTGGGAGCAGATGAAAATGGAAAAATTTCCTTCCAGGATTTTAGTCAGTGCCACATGGAACTGGTATGAGAAATCAGGAAGGAGGAAGTGGAGCTTTCTGTGGTATCAGATGACTCTTGCAAAAAGAAAAAGTTAAGGGATAGGACAGCTTCCCGGCCAACTAGCAGCAATAACAGTTTAGGTAGGTATGACTTTTAAATGTTGTGTTGGTGTAATTTAACAAAAGATAAACTCCAGGGGTTGTGTTACCAATTTTACTGTCATCAGGATTTCTCCTAAAGGTGACTATGCTGTGGCATAATTTCATCATATATTACAGTGCTGTTGTAACTGGTGCAGTTTGATCATCGGTATGTAGACTAGAATGTGTGCAGATCATCCTCTTCTAAAAACCCTAGTTGTGCAAGACAATGATCTTTCTTGAAAGGACAAGAGCTGTGGAGCTTAGCTGGTAACTGAAGATCCAGCGAGCTCTTTGTTATCTGTAAAGCCCAGACAGGTAGGTAGGTAGAAATATTAAAAATTAGGAGGGAAATAATCTTAGTCTTTTGTCTTTCAGATGTAATACACTGTAGGAATGTGGATGTTTCTTGGATGCTTTAAAAATCATTCCACTTAGTTGGGGATCTGAGTGCTGGAAGTGCCTTGTGTTTTAGTGAATACAAAAATTCTCTTTTCCTTTTGCCCAATCACCACCCAGGACACAAAAAAAAAAAAAAGGAAAAGAAATTTTGCCATGCCATCTACAGGTACATAGGATGTAGAACGGATTCTGTCATTGAGTCCAGTCCTTGATAGCACTGTGATCAATTGGCATTAGAGCAGAAATGTTAACACCTACAAAATACCTCCTTTCACCCTGTAACAGATGCAAGAGACCAGGGGACACAGCTTCTTTGGTCAAAAATTCCCAAATGCAAGGTACTGTAGAAAAAGCTGGGGATGTTGTCCATGTTCTCGCTCCCTATAGCAGCTGTGTACTAGCTAAACATGACTGCTGGCCCATGATCTTAGAACTGACTTAGATCCATGCTTCAGAAGGCGGCCATCAACCTCTGGTTGTATTTAATTAGAGCTATGTCCCCTCAGCCTTTTGCTTAGACTACGTGAGCCTAGATTTTTTTAAAATAATTTTTAATTGGAGATCCTCCATTAGTCATCCCAATAGTCTTTCTTTCTGTATGTCCTACATTAAGTTAGGAGTAAGTATTTTTTACAGTCAAGTATACTTCATACATCTTCCTGGAGAGTTTGCTTGTCTGTCTTCTGGCTCCTCATGTAACTGACCTGGTCAGAGTCTAGTTCTCTCTGACGAGGTTCTTTTTAGATATTCCATGCATGGAGGGTGTCACGTTTAACGTCAGATTTACTTATTGAAGATAGTTGATGTTACATGGGATTTCTGGTTTAGCAGAATGGTACAAAACATACTGAAAACACAATACAAATATAAGTTACACATGGCAGAATACAGCAATTGCAATACACATTTCAATCACAATACCAATGTGATTCCCATTACCAGGCTCTCTGATATGCTCACCGTCATGACACTGGGCATCCCCAGTCTCCCTGGGAAGACATATGTGGGTTAAAGCCAACTCAAGCCCATTGCTCCTCCATATTGGTCTGGCTGACTCAGGGAGATATTCACACTCTTTTAATGAACTCAGGGAGAAAAGCACCACCGGCTGATCCACTCAGCTGTTGACAGCTGTTTATCTAAAGCAAAGACCACCCTCAGGTCCCCTTGGTGTTGAGATCAAGTCTGCTTCTTTGCAACAGTTGTGGTCAGTAATACACGGCATTATTCCCTGAGCTTCATGGGCCCATTGCCCTGGCCCATCTCCTCTGAGCCTTTTTACATGGTAATGGTTAACTGGTCAGTCACACCCATCTTATTTTTTCAGTAGTCAGTCCCCTAGAATGGAAAACTGGACATGGTTTTGGGTTTGTTTTGGGGTTTGGGGTTTTTTTTGCGGGGGAGGTGGGTTCAGCATGTTCTGTCTTCTGGTAACTCTGCACATGTTTTTGGCTGGTCATCTCAGGCATTCAAATTTTCCTTTTTTGCTTTGTATCCTTGGTGAATTCTGTATCTTGCTTTTTAGATTGACTGCACTTCTCCCTCACCATCCCATCATCTCATGCTCATTGGCTTTTCTTTTTGGCTTCTGGGTGTAGCAGATCTATTTTATAACTGTTTATTCTTCATCTCATCTCTTTTACTGTCTTCATAGTCATATTTTGTCGTAGACATATTTTGTTGTTGTTAACATTTCCTCTGTTTATCCTTATTCCATATATATTCTTGAATTGCAAGATTATTAACTCCGTAGTTTCTATGCCCATTTCTCCATCACTGTCTATACTGAATCTTCAAAATCTTTTGGTACCATTGCATTTCCAACCCTTGAATCTCTTATAGGAGTTGTATCAGGCAACACTTCAAAACCAAGATTGTGCCCGATTTATTTTTTTATTGGATTAAGGATGGTGTGTGTTCCCTAGCTCATATAATTATCTTCTGCACCTCTTGTCTGTTTTTAAAATGCTGTCACTGTTGTATTGTCCTGCAAAATAAAACTACTTCTGCCCTCAGACTGCTGCACAAAGTTTCCCTGTTTGCTGACCAGATTTCTGGCAACTTGGGCTTTCAAATCTTCTTTCTTAGACAATCCGGCCTAATAATTATGGTTTGTAATAATCAAGGTTAAAAGATAGGTAGGTCCTAAGCTTTACCAGAGAAAGTTCTGCATTACAGTCTGAAAACATATCCCACAAAGAAATCTTATTAATTGTTGCCAAGAAATAGTCATAGATGAACATTCAAGTTTGTTAAAGTATACGATTCAATCCCTACTCTTTTTTTCTATTTTCCAGTTTCTGTTAGTTGCACAAGAGTAATTTCATGCATTTTTAAAGTTTGTGAGTGAATTCATATTTCTTTTCATAATTTTTTTTTCAAAAGTCCAGAAGACCTTTGACTTTCCTGCCTTGGTATGTTTCACTTCACTCTGTGCTGATGAAGCCTATTTTACTGTATTGTATTTCTAAACCTATAGGGCATTCATGCCTTTTGTACTTGTCCTGCCTTGACTCTTGCAGATTCTGTTAGACTTTTTAATAATTAGAGAACACATGGAGATGCTCCCCCATGTAAACAAAAAACAGAATGGGAGGAAGTAATAATAATGAGCGTTTAGAATGCAACTGTTTTTTATTTGGTTGTAAAACAAAACCATTGTGGCAGCCCTGTTCGAGATGTTCTACAGATCTTTTTTTAAAGAGGCAAGGAAACACCACTGTAATGTATTTCTGCAATATAAACACTGGACAGAGTATGACCATAATGAGAGCTGAGGAATTACACTTGCAGTCAAACTTGAATTGTCATCTGCATATGCTTCCAGGCCTTTCATGTCCTTGAGGGCTCGCATATGTACTGGTTAGTGATCAAAGAGTCAATTGTATTATACTGACTGTTTGCCATTGCTTTCTAAACATCGCTTAAGACTTGGAGACATCATCATGTGCAAATTCAAACACATAAACTTGCTGGGTGTTCTTTTTCTTGCGTATCTTTTATTTTTTTGGACAAGGAACATGGTTTTTAATAAACATTATTTTCAAAGACAGTTTACAGGGCTTTTTCAAGACTTAATTTCTATGTGATGTGTCAGCTGCTGATAATCCTTGAAAGCTGTTATCATGTATCCATGTGAGGTGCGTAAATTGCAAAATTTCAAAATTAATTTGACTGCCACTGAGTAGCAGGGGTCCTGGTGATCTGAAGCAAAGGAATCCAGCCTCTGTCATCGACGTTTTTACGCTGCGAGTCTGTATGTAATTGTGCAGAGATTACTGGTCAGACAGCATTTTGTGCAGGCTTTTCTTGCAGCCGTTCACAATTTCTTAGCAAAGAGTGCAAAACCGTATGCATATATATAAATAATATATTATCTTTGCTACCTGCAATTTTTGCATTTCATTATAAAGAAAATAACTGGCAGAAAAGGTCCTAAGAAATAATTATATCTGAATGACTATTGAACTTTGTCTCACTCATCTTTTTTTATCACTGATAAGGTTATTCTAATAATTTTGCCCAACAGATGTTTCTACTCCTATGTTTCCAGGTGGGATGCAGAAGTAAGGGAACTGGTTGACTATTTTAGTCAAGGTATGGGACTCAGGTTTATTAATACCCGGTCATATATGTGCTTAATAAGCCAAACCTGCAGCCATATCTACCATCTTGACAATCAAATGTGTGTATAGATTTAAAAGTTTAATCTTTTATTTAACTGCATGAAAAAGGACATTTTTCAAGTTATTAGAATGATGCTTTTCCTGCTTGAATATTTGCAATGCAAGACTATTATAATGTA
This sequence comes from Nycticorax nycticorax, assembly GCA_023375905.1. Classification (NCBI taxonomy): domain Eukaryota; kingdom Metazoa; phylum Chordata; class Aves; order Pelecaniformes; family Ardeidae; genus Nycticorax; species Nycticorax nycticorax. The sequence continues at coordinate 25,876 of JAKFQP010000147.1, forward strand.
TTGTAGTTCTTAATCTACACTATTAATGCCAGTGGGAGCTTTGACAATAATTTGCAAGTAATAACCAGTAGTCTTCTATAAACGAAATGCAATGTAAACTCTGTTAATATTGTTTTGACATTGTTTAAAATCTAATAAAAATTAATAAAGTAACTTTTGAAAGTGTTGCTGGAGTCTTGCAATGACCATATGCTACCTGACTCTTTAAATACATCATTTCAGTAGGAAATACAGGAAGAATGTCAGTTACTGATCAGGTCTGTGGGTCCTGTTTCCAGTCATGGAGACTGAAAGCCATGATGGGTACAATAAACCTGTGTGAATCATCTAGTGAGTGATGGAAGTGGATTGCTTGGCAAATGAGAGTCTACAATACAGCAGAACTACACCTCTAATGATTTACGGCAGAAAGTTGCCTGAACATTTGTAGCTTCTGTCAGGTTTTTCAGTGTTATGGTTTTATATGTCTTATGTAAAAGCTAGAATTAGGATTATTTGTGTTATAAGTTGTATAGATTTGTGTAGCTCTTTACAGGTAATTAGCAAATTGCCATTTTTTCCCATGAAAAAGAATAGTCTATTTCTAGTACCCATTGTTTCTGAGGATGAACAAGCAAATGGTACTGTTTATTAGTAAATTCTTTCTTTAGACAGGTGAATGGCTTCCTGTCCCATTGAAAGCTGCATGTATTTACTGATCTGATTTCATATTCTAGATAAACAGTTATGAATGCCAACGTCCATAAGCAATCTTTGGCTGTAGGTTAGTAGTTAGTAATTAATTCATAGCCAACTCCCTGGTTCTTTTTACTGAAAATAAGTCCCTTGAAAATTTGATACGATAATGTATTTACATTGTGGATCAAGCATGAGAATTAATCAAAGGCATGGTAGAAATTCAGCCTCAAATTAAGCTTATGGATAAACATGAGAGGCAGGCCAGTTGGGGCTGAAAAATCATTACTTTTGCTTTGCATTAGTTCCATGTTTTATCTTACTGCAGATTAATTGCTTTCAAGAAACTGATGCAGTGTTTAGATTTATTTATGCTATATTTAATTAGAAAACTACAGAGCCCATACAGACTCAAAGGTGCGCTGCAGATTTTCTTGAGATATATGAGCAAAGTTTCACCTTAGATTTGTTTCACTGGAAAAGCTGTGAATATCTGTTAGGCCAAATTTAACTACATACGAACTTACGTTAACTGTAAGTGGTTCAGTTTGTTACCTTTAAATACTCTTTTGATACCGATGTCTGTGCAAAGCAGCAGAATATAGGTAATTATTTTTTTGGATTTTTTTAGAAACATAGAGTGCTAAGTTCTATGAGAAGCAGAACAAATGAACCTGGATTTCCAAGGGATTTGTAATTGACAGCTGATTAATCTTATTAAAACTGCTATATATAGTCTATGTTAAAACAGCAGTGAATCTGCAAAGGGTGGAAGTCATCCCTGCACAATGGGTTCTCTGGTGTCTGATAGGGCAACAGACTTGGTTAAAGCTTTCTTATGGTTCTTTCTTATGGTTTGTACGCATCACCCAGCGTACGACAGTCCCAATGCTCGAAACACACATCA
>JAKFQP010000147.1:37590-57956 GCA_023375905.1 Nycticorax nycticorax
CCAGAGTCTCTTTAGTGGTGGGATTGGCCCTTTCCACTATAGCCTGCCCTGTACACACATGAGGAATGCCAGTAATATGCTTAACACCCCACTGTTGTAAGTATCGGTTCACCCTTTGACCCACATAGGCAGGCCCATTGTCAGTCTTTATGACCTGTGGGACCCCCAGAACCGCAAAACAGGCAGAGAGATGCCGAATCACATGGACCATTTTCTCTCCTGCTTGTGCACTAGCCCATACCATATGTGAGAAGGTATCTATTGTAACATGTGCATATTTCAGTCTTCCAAATTTTCCTACATGCGTTACATCCATCTGCCATACTTCGCATGCCGTCAAACCCCTAGGATTTACTCCCAGGCCCAGTGACCCACTGTGTTTGCTACACAAGCCTTTACTATCCCTTGGGCATCTGACCAAGAGAGTCGGAATTGCCTCCTTAGTGCTTTGGCAGACTGATGGAACGTTTTGTGACTCTGCCGAGCCATGGCAAAGGAATCTACAGGAGCCTGCACAAAGTGACTAGGGCATCTGCCCTTGCATTCCCTTCCCCAAGGCCTAAATTAGTTTTGTGACTTCTTATATGAATGATACAACATGGAAATGACCGTTCTTGCAGAGTTTTCTGTAACTGCAAGAACAACTGGCCCAACAGTTCTCTTTCTGGTGGCCGAACAACCGCATCTTCGATTCTCTGCACAACCCCTACCACATATAAGGAATCTGAGACCACATTCAAGGGCTCATACAACCATTCAGACAGAGCCCACAGAACAGCCTTCGGTTCCAGAGTTTGCAGGGAGTCCTGGCTGATGCCCTTGATCTTATGATGGAGCCATTGATCTTTATTTCTCCACACGCAGACCGCTGATAGGGACTTCCTGCCCGCATCTGCAAAGATAGTCCGGGCCTGCGTGAGAGGTTGGGACACCACTAAGTGCCGTGGTCGCCATTCATTCCCTGCAACAAAACGCAATAGTGGGAGATCAGGTGTCGTGTTGATAACATGTCCCGGATATCCTAAAAGGGCAAGCTGCAACTCCTCCGAGTTGGCCAACATCCATTCCAATGCGTCTCCATTCATCTGGAGGCTAATGCATACTGGCTCCTGGTCGCTGACGTCCTTACACCTCATCCAGCCTTTTTTGAGCAACTTACAAATCACTTCTGTTTGTTGCCAAATACTTCTTGGAGCGGTATGAGGCGGAAACAGCCATTCTAATACAGTGCACCGTGGCTTCTGCTCCCTCTGTCGCCTTGAAGCCTGCTTGGCACTTACGGGTAACATAACGACTTCTCCCCCTTTTTCTTTTTGCCAAGCAGGGACTTGTAGCAGCAATGCAAAAGGCGATTTCTTCAAATTGCAAAGAAATACAGACACAGGGATATCTGGCAAAGCTCAATCAGCCACCGCCGTGGTAACCTTCATGCTCAACTGATCAAGGTGTCGCTCATGCGCCATAGACCACAGCACCAGGGCTGCGGGGTCACTACCGCGCAGCAGGGCAAGGAAAGGCTGTAGGTCCTGGTTAGTGAACCCCACCAAAGGCTGAAGCCATTGCAGTTCTCCTACAAGTTGCCAAGCGTCATTCAGCGTTCTTATGTCCCAATGTAACGTTGCTTTCTGAGGGGACACTGAGGCCCGGGATGAGGTCCAACGTAAGTATTTCCATGGTTCAGTCCATTGGACCTTTTCCGGTGCCACTACAAGACCCTTTGCGTCTAGCATGGCAGTCACCTTTTGCAAAGTTTGATCTGTGAAGGGTTGTTCTTAAGCAAATAAAATGTCATCTATATAATGATAAATAATAGTATCAGGCATTTCAGCCCGTAAAGGCGCTAATGCCCATGCAACACACAATTGACACATTGTGGGGGAGTTTTTCATGCCCTGAGGGAGCACCACCCACTCATATCTCTGGGCTGGGCTTGCCTTATTTGTGGACGGGAGAGTAAAAGCAAAGCGCACTGTGTCTTGAGGTTGTAAGGGTATTGTAAAAAAGCAGTCTTTTAGATCAATTACCAGGACATGCCAATTTCGTGGCAACGTGGTGGGTAATGGCATACCCGGTTGCAGTGCTCCCATGGGCCTCATTTGGTCTTTGACTTTACGTAGGTCATGGAGCAGTCGCCATTTACCACTTTTCTTGGGGATGACAAAAATGGGTGTGTTCTACTGTCAGATGGAGGGTTTAATATGTTTGGCTTGTAGTTGTTCTTGAACAAGTTGATGAGTAATCTGGAGCCGTTCCTTGGTCAGCGGCCACTGCTACTCTTACAGGTTCATCAGTTTTCCAAGAGATGGCCGGGGTAGGTGGCTCCGTAGCAGTGGCCACTAGACAAAATCCTGGGAGCTGGGAATAGTGATGATGGCCCCCACCTGGGCTAGGATGTCTCGACCTAACAAACCTTCCAAGTCCCCAGGCAATGGCATCACGTATGGTCGCAAAGCAACGGACTGTCCTTCTGGTAGTCTGAGTTGCACTGGCTCTCGGCTGTGCAAGGGTCGTTGGCCGCCACCAACTCGCTGAACTGCATTCAGGGCTGGGGCCAGCGGCCACTGTTTGGGCCATATCCTTCTGCTAATTATGGTGATACCCGCCCCTGTATCTGTCATAAGTTTGACTTCGCATTTTTGCTGGCGATAGGTAAGTTGCGCCTGGATCATTGGTCTTTGCTTCAACTGCTGTACCAGGCCTGTGGAACCAAAACCTTGGTTTCCCCTTCGTGGGGCACAGGAAATCACATCCTTTTCCAAGGCAACCTTCATGTATATCACCAGTTGTGCTACTCGTGTTCCCTTTTTTACTGCAAGCGGGGGACATAGGGTATAAGCAGCAATCTGTATTTCTCCTGTATAGTCCGCATCAATCACCCCTGGTAGCACAAAGGGGCCAGCTGTGCCGGTTGACGAGCAGCCTATGAGGAGGGCGCCAAGGCTGCTCCCCTCCTCATAGATGGGCCCAGTCACACCAGTGGGAATGCACTGGACTGAGGAGTCTTTGAAAGTAACATCTATTGCTGCTGCCAGATCGATCCCCAGGCTCCCTCTGGTTGCGGGTGGCTGTAGCTGTTGGAGAGCATTGGGCCGGCCACTTGTGTCCGAGTGTGGGGCCCTTTTGCACTGCCCGCCCCATTTTTTGTCTGGTGACACATTGCAGTTGTATGGTTCTCTTGTTTGGCAGTGGTCACACCACACGGTGGCGGTACAGGTTTTACTATAATGTCCATGACCACCACACCGATAGCAAACTACCGGGGAACTCCTTTGGTTCTTGTTCTTTTGCCGTACACTCATTTTTTGTACAGCTGTGGCCAACAAGTTGGTTGTGGGTTTAATAGCGGCCGCAATGGCATTAGCCATTATTTTGCCTTGTTGTCCCTGTTCCGCTCGCATGGCGAGTTCTAGCATATCGCCCACATCTGCATTCTTGGGTAAGGTGGCCAATATGGCCTTCATTTTTGCATTAGCATTTTCAAAGGCAAGCATTTTAAACATTGTTTGTTTAGCTTCCTCCGTCATCCCTGAATGCATTAACAGGGCGTTGGACATGCGATCAATAAAATGTCCGTAGCTCTCCGTCAGCCCCTGCTTAATCGAGGTAAAGGCCGGGGCAGGAGAGGAATCAGGGACTGCATTTAAGGCTTGTCGGGCCAAACTAGCTGACAGCTGGAACAACGGAAGTGGATACCGCAGTTGCCAGTTTATATCGGCAAACCGTCCTTGCCCAGTTATCATCTCAGCGGTCACACCATTGAGCAAATCTGCAGGATCTCGGGGTCGCATAGTTTCCATCTGTGCCAATCGTTCCCATTCACATGCCCAGATAATATATTGAGCAGGAGTTAATAACACTCGGGCCAAGTTTTGGCAATCGAATGGGGAATTGGCATTGGCTGTGTAAATCCAGTCTAAAACAGCTCGCGCCTGCTCAGATTTAATGCCGTTTTCCTTCACAGTTTTTATAGCCTGTTGCAAAAACCTCCAATCATGTTGCTCATACTGAGGGCCGTTGGCCCCCACCCCTGTGGGACAGGCCATAGTGCCAACAGGATGCCAGTCTCCTTCCAAAATAGTGTCTCTGATTACACCCGGCCAGTGGGTCACAGCATGAGATGCAGCAGACACAGGGGGGGTTGGGCTGTAGGCTTCCAACAGGAGTCGCCGGATGGAATTATGTGGGATTTCTGGTGAGATGGAATTTTCAGCAAGCCGCTCGGCAGTTGCCCCTGCATAATTGTCTAATTTCTGGAGTACCTCTGTCGTCTGATGAGCCAACTTTTTCAATCCTGCTTTTTCTGCCTCTATAACAGAGCAGGTTGATAAGTCCTCATCGTCATCATCAGGGAGCGGCACTGCTTGAGCTGGCAAGGCTGGGGCAGAGGGCTGTGGTGGTTCCGCTGGAGCGGAACTAGGCTGGCAGCTGGGTCCCCTTCCCGTGGCCCTGGTGGTGGTTTTTCCTTCCTCAGTTGAGGGCAGGGGGGGTGATGGCTCCACAGTGGGTGCTGCAGCGGCGCCTGCCAGCTCTGCGACAGTACTGCACTGCTGGCTGGTCATGCCTTTTATGGGACGCAAGTGTCCGGTCCCGAAAAAGGTTTCAAGTCGGCCTGGCTTAGGCAGTGGCGGCGGAGGAGGGGCAGCTGATGCAGAAGGCAGCGGCGCTGGCAGGGGGGGACCCGGCGGAGTTAGTGCCTGTACTGCCGCGGCCGCCACTTTCGTTTCTGCGCGCATGTCCTTTAAAGTGTTCATAACAGTCTGCCAGGTAGTCCTAAAGCCGCGCATGTCTTTATCTCGGTCTGATATTGTTAGCTCCCACATATAATTGCCCAAATCTCTCCAACAGTTCTCAGTAAACAAATGCGCAGGCAAGAGCAGATAGCCATGGGATCGTGCCCAGTCTAATAGCTTGCTTAAAGTCTTTTCGGCTACTGATTCCCCTTTCTTAGAGAGGATACTGATCAATAGCTTAATTGCCGCTGCAAATTCTGATTCCATGCTCACGGCTACGTAGGCGGGAAAATCGCAAGTTTTCCTACCTTCGGTCACTGAGACTTGGGTACGTCCACGCCTGCTCCCCTCCGGCTCTCACTTCCCGTGGAAAGATTTGGAGCCTTCAGTGCATCAACGCCGCTGCTTCTCTCTGCACCAGCATCAACGCTGCTATGTCTCTCTGCTGTGACCGGGAGCCCTTTTGTGCATCAACGCTGCTACGTCTATCTGCACGAACTTCTGTGCATCAACGCCGCTGTGTCTCTCTGCACTAGCATCAACGCCGTTGTGTCTATCTGCTTTGTCCTATGTCCCTGTTCGGGTGCCAGGTGGTGAGAGGGGAGCTCCGGAAAGCAGACACAGTCTCCATAGGAGTATGGCGAATGCTTTATTCCAGGGTACGGGTAAACTTATAGTACAAAACAGGGTTCACGCGGCACATACAATAATTTCATTGGTCTAACCATACTGTCCACACGCTTCTCCTCAAATGGTGACGGCATATGTAATACTTTTTATTGGTCTAAGCTTACTGTCCACGCGCTTCTTCTCAAGTAGTGATTGGACATACGAAACAAAGCACACAGCTATCTTAGTTTCTACTTGCGGTCAGCACATTTTTGCCTTAGCTCATAGCTTCTTGCTTTTTTCAGTGTATCAAGGACACACTATCTTTTTCGAACCCTGGATTGTCCACGTATTCCCATAATACTTTGTGGCCCTGTTGTTCAAGAAACTCCTCTACACAGACAGGCATGGTTGGAACAGTGTAAAGCCAGCTAAAACATCTTCTTGTAACAGCGTACCTGTGAAATTTCAAATTGAGGCAGGCAGCTTGGTGTATATGTGGCATATTCACCTCTGCTGCTATCTTCCTGTTACATCTGTCTTGCCATGGGTATCTGAATTAGCAAATTTGGAGGTAGCTCAGGTGTATGCTGCAGACGACGTGCCTGGTCTTTGTCAGAAACGTGTGGAAGCTCTGCTCAGGGGTCTCCAGACTGTGGTATACGTGGCACCATTGCTATGGGGACCAGTGGCAGCCAGCCCGATGCAGAGCCCAGCTGCAGGAGGTGCCCAAGCTTCCCCCATTTCTTGGCAGACTGACTAAACCTTGCTGCTGTGTTTAATGGTATTGGCATGGCCAGCCCTCTCTTCTGACTGTCTGAGCTTTTAACACCTTCAGTTCAATGGTACAGTTTACCACATTTTTGTCTTTGGCCACCATCTCGCAGGGCTTTGGAGAGCAGAGTCTCTCATGGGATCACACCACAGTGAGGAAGCAGTAGCAACATCTCTCTCTCCTGGGAACACCATGGCTGAGGCAAAGAGGATCAGTTCAAGTGTTGCCTCCAGTGGTGCTTCCTCTGGTGAGCACCATGTGTTTGCCATTGCTCTCTGCTTTTGTGGGGTTTGTACTGCTGCAGACAAAGCAGGAGAGCTTCAGTCTGCTTCCTCTGCGGTGTGGGTGAAGACACAACTCTTCTTTGGACCTCCTGTGGGCTGATGCAGGAGCCATAACAAACCCAAGAACAGGTATCAGTTTCCTGCCGTGGCTTTTGGGAAGGTTGATCTGCAGGTGCCTCAGAGTTTTTCCTCATTTACAGAATGGAGATTGGATTCCCTCTGTCTCAGAGCTCTTCCATCAGCACAGGGATGTGCTAGGTAAAACACAAAACACCTAGGGACTGCCCAAGGCAATTTTCCTCAGGATGCCAGCAAGGACTGAATCAGAGGGTGAAAGTCTGAAACAGTGGGACTGCGTAGACTTTTGGCACCCTTGGGATCTTCTGCTGTTGTCCAAAACTTTGCTGTGCCTACAGCTGATCCTAATGATAAACTTGCTGTCTATAAGAAATGTTCCTAAATAACTACTAAATGCCATTTTCTCCACCCAGAAGTTTGTGGAAATATTAATGGCTCATGTGCAGCCACCACAAAAGGTAATTCTGTTCAAGGGCATGCATGTTCTTGATTTTTAATTGCATAATCGACAGCAGTTACAGTGTCACTACAAGCCCTGTTTGATCTTGGCTGATGGTGTTTGGAAAAGAAGTGTTGTGATAAATGACTGAGTCCCAAATAGGATTTCAATTAAAGTTAACAATTTATTAAACGAATAGAGGCAAGCAAACAGTGCTGGGTGTGCCGGGAGTCTCTGCTCTACCAAGACGCACACCACACAGTTCCTGTTTCTGATTTATATATCTTCCAGGAATAGGCGTGTCTCAAACTTCTCTTGCTTTGCTTAGTAACAAACCCGGTTTAACCTGGTACGCTGGAACACTTGTCAGGCGACCTCGCCCGGCCCCCCCTCCCCTCGAGGGGGCGGGGGGGTGGGGGGGAGGGGGCGGCTGCAAGACAAGAACTATATACATCAACCTCTCTGCTTCTCTTAGGCTTGTGGTCATACAAGGGTATGTAAGACAGAAGGTCACATTTCATCGTGCGGCCCTAGCATTGTTCCATATTAACACGAATCAGATGGACACATTTCACAGTGATTTTAATGGCATATGTAAAACTGAGTAGGCCAAAGCTCATGTTGCTTGCAGAAGAATAAGTAGGGTTTTGGCTTACTCAGGTGGAGGAACAGTGTTCTTGAAGTGGGAGAACAGAAGATTCCACCAAAATCTGCTGCGCTCCAGGTGTGTAGCTGCAGCAGGATTTCCTGCAGGAGGAGGCACCACCAACATGGCCCTTGGGGGCCCGTAATGGCAATGGGTAGGGTTTTACATTGGTAATCTTGGAGGGGGGAAGGGCAGGTGCTGTTTGCAGTAAGTGCACCTCCACCCAAGATGTTCCAACTAATTGCCTGACCTGGGGGATGCCAAAAGACCACGAGTTCCCCTGAGTGTCACGCCACTGCCTTCCCTCCAACACATCTATACCTAAAAGGTTCATCTGAAAAGGTCCTATGGCCACCACAGTATTGGTGGGGGTTTCCTCTCCTGGTAACCATAGTGTCACTGAAGTCATAGGTGTTGGCTGTGTTTTTCCCAGAGCATTTAAGACAATTGGGTTTCTAGATGGGATCGAGATGCCGCACTGTTCTGCTTCGGTCCGTGTCAATGCAGTGATCTGTGCCCCAGTATCAATCAGAAAAACTACCGGTCTTTTCCTTGGTCCTACAGCAACTGTGATTAATAAATCCCCCCTTACATTCAAGGTGAGTTGTCTTAAAAATACCCATCCTCCGTTCCCCCCCCACACCTTCAGGGAACGGAGGTTCTAGTTTCCCGCCTTTTCTCTGGTCAGCCCCTCTTCAATGCCTGTTGGGGTGGGGCATCAGGAACTGGTCCGAGAGTGGCTTTTCTCCCTGACCATTTCTGTACAAGCTTTTCTAATTTTCGGTTCAGGAGTCCATCCATCAGGTTTCAGGGAATACCCTTCTGAAGCCCTAGATGCCATAACCCCTGTCAACGTAGGGGTCTCTCTCTCCCTGGATAATTGCCACGGAGTGGCTTCAAATCTTGGCCCTTCCCAGTTGACAGCTGCAGATTGTTAACTTGCTCTGCAGACCATGCAACCCTAGTTTCATTTCTTTGGAATGATCCACCAACAGGGCCATACATATTTCCTCCCAAAATTTATTCCTGTGCTACCTCCCCCCACATCCACACTTCTCTTCCACACCGCTGATGGTCGGGGGTTATTATCCCTTCTAGAGTGGCTGTAGTTCTTTCTCGTTTGGGACGATTTTGAATTTTCCCCTGTAATTGGATCCCAATGGGTTTCAGGGAATCGGGGAGTCCCTGGACCAGGGGAGTCATCCTCTCTGGGTCCACAGGCATCATCGTCGGGGAACTCTGGTTAAACTTGAGCTCCCGATCATACATCATTTGAAGACAGGCAGCTTTCTGCACGCTTTCCACTAGCTGATCCACCTTACCTGTTATGGCAAGCGCATCTCCCCTCTCCAAAGGGTTCAGCCCCCCCAGCCCAATACGCAGCCCTCAGGGTTAATGACCATGGGGCTCAGTGATTACCTGTAGCTAGGAACACACCCAGACCCCAATATCCTTCTGCTTTCTCTGACAAGAAAATTCCGTCCCCCCCTGACAGGGACACTCTTCACACATAGTCTGTGTCCGATTCCCTTGGAGTTCTCACAAAGTCTTTTTTTCAACTTCGCTAGTTCAGTTGCTGTAAACGAGACTTCTTTCTTGAGAATTGGAGGATGGTCATCATTGTCCTCATACAAATACACCGTTTTAACCAGGGGATACATGTGGGGGAGGTTTTCTGTGGTCTCCCTTGCCTTCAGTAAGTCTTGCTGAGGGTAAACTTGCCGTTCCCCTTCTCTGAAAGCTTCACATCTTCCTCTGCCTGTGTATCCGCTTCCCTCAGGAGTTGATTCCTCAACTCTTCCTTCAATATGGAATTTTGATTTCTTTTCTCCTCCAACAATTGCTTATTTTCCTTCAGTTGTTCCTGCAGTGACCTTATAACCATCTGCAGTGAGTCTATTATGGCACCGGCTTGGCAAAGCCTCTTTCTTATCTTCCACCGCCGCTGCCAGACTCGCTCCCAGTACTGCACAAATTACAGCTTTTCCCCTGTCTAACCTTAGCTTCTTTCTGCAGCACCCTTATCCTGTCTACTACACTCTGTGGTTGAAACCACATTGGTTTTGCCCAATCTTGTCCCTGGAGTGAGGGACGAGATTGGTGCGCCTCCAGAAGATCATATAGTTTATTTATCCCTTCCACTGGATTCGAAGGTACATAATTGTGGGCATCCACTGCCTTCTGAGCATCCATTATGCCTAATACAAAGGGGCGATATTGTCCTGAGGGGGCCACACCTTAGTATTCCAGTTTTCCCCTATTCACTCTCAGGAGCTCACACATTAATTGTGCACTTTCTGTTCTCCGAGAATCCTGTCCGTGACACCAATTCAAAAATGTCACGATCCACTGTTGGGTTGAAAAATTTGGCAGAGGTTAAACCCCCTTGCTTTCCAACTGACCTCAGGCAATTCTGGGAGGTTGGGGGCAGCTGGGCTTAACTTTTGATTAACTCCACTGTTTTATCGTGACTAGGTTCCTTTCACATTTTCGGGAACAGAATTAAGACTCGAAACAGAGTCAAGTGCCAAGTCACTTTATTTGGCCAACCACAAACAACGTGAGAGAAAAGCAGAGAAAGAGAGGAAAAATGAGAAAGAAAGGGGGAGAAACAAATAGCACGGCAGTGTTGCGATAGCTACCACCACGGGTCTACATGCTGTCTGTGCAGCGTGAGCGGTCCGTGCGGCCTGAGCAGTCCAAGCGGCTGGTGCGCCTGATGTATCTTCGAATCCAGTGGAGGGCAGATGTTCCCAGACGCTCCTGGTGGTCTCCGCTGGTTTCCCCTTTTTACAGGGTTGTGCTCTTGCATAGTCAATAACTGTTTTGCATACCCAGGCCTCCCCCTTGGCAGTGGGGTGCATGCCCAGTACCGTCACTAGATGGTGCTCCAAAATCCCAGAGGGTCCGAGCCCCCTCCCCATGGTCAGTCGACCCTGGGCCCGGGTGCAGACATGTCTGCCTTGGTGATTAAACTGTCCTGCTCAGTTGTTGTGATTAGGCTTCAGTAGTTAAACTTGCCTGCCACCAACGTTGAGACAAGTGTTTAGTCCCTTACACCCATGCATCTGGCTCTGTGAATAAAGAATGCCTGCCTTTTAACACTACATTGGTGTTACGAGGTTTATTCTTCCCAATTTCGGTGACAGTTTTTGGCGACCCAGATGGGATTCTGCTTGTGAATCTTGACAGCTCCGGGATCACGGGACCTCCAGCCGGCACCAAGGGATTCTCGGGGAGAATGTCTGATCCATGGACCGAAGAACTCCAAGCAAGTTCCCTGGACAGGTAATAAGGCATTCTTTTAAGGGGATAAAGCTTGGGTTCAGATCCCACCAGTCTGTTTATAAGACACGGTGAAAGCTACACAGTCCCCACAGGTAATGCCTGCCTATATGATGCAATGAAAGCCTTGCAAGGTTGGGCTAAAATCCTGGGTAAGGAGGTTGGTAGAGGGAGTGTCCTGGTTTTGGCTGGGATAGAGTTAATTTTCTTCACAGTAGCTGGCATAGTGCTGTGTTTTGGATTTAGTACTAGAAGAATGTTGATAACACACTGATGTTTTTAGTTGTTGCCAAGTAGTGCTGAGACTACTCAAGGACGTTTTGAGCTGCTCCTGCTTGGATAGGTACAGAACAAGCTGGGAGTACAGCACAGCTAGGACAGCTAACCCAAACTGACCAAAGAGCTATTCCATACCATATAACGTCATGCTCGGGGGAGGGGTGGGGGTGGGGGTGTTGTGTTAATCGGTCGGTCGCAGGCAGAGTGATCGCAGCTCAGGCAGAGTGAGTGTGGTTCAGGGGGAGCGATCACTGCTCAGGACAGGCTGGGCATTGGTCAGCGGGTGGTGACCAACTGCATTGTGCATCACTTGTTTTACATATTCTGTATATTCCCTTACCATTATTACTATTGTTACTGTTCTCTCTTATTAAACCGTCTCTATCTCAACCCATGGGTCTTACTTTCTTTTCTCCGATTCTCTCCCCCATCCCACTGGGGGGGGAGGGCAGGGGGCGGAGTGAGCGAGCAGCTGCGTGGTGCTTAGTTGCCAGCCAGGTTAAACCGCAACAGGGAGCTTCAACAGGGGTTGACAATACCATCAGTAAAACCAAAGTAAAATAGAGAAATTAATAGAGAAATTAAAGCTTTTACTGAAAAGCTGGGTGGCTCTTCAAAGAGCCTTTGGTTTAGACGATCTTTCTCTAACGCAGATTTGCTTGGAGCTGGTGTACTTGGTGACAACCTTGGTGCCTTCGGAGACAGTGTGCTTGGCCAGCTCGCTGGGCAGCAGGAGCCGTCTGGATCTCCTGTGAGGTGATGGTGGAGCACTTGTTGTGCACCAGGCGCGAGGCCTCGCCGGTGATGTGCTCGAAGATGTCACTGACGAAGGAGTTCATGATGCCCATGGCCTTGGATGAGATGCCCGTGTTGGGGTGCACCTGCTTCAGCACCTTGCACACATAGATGGGGTAGCTCTCTTTGCGGCTCTTCTTGTGCTTCTTGTCGCCCTTCTTCTGTGTCTTGGTGACAGCTTTCTTGGAGCCCTTCTTGGGCGCAGGGGCGGGCTTGCCCAGCTTGGGCATCACAGTGAACGCGTGGTGCTCAGCGACCCCAGAAACAGCAGCAGCTCCAGCAGCGAGGAGGTGAACAATCTCCTGCCACAGATTTCTGGATGTCTTACACAAATAAGCAGAATTCCCTCCACATACTTCCATTGGTCAGAACACAACTACGTGTCATAACACCCTTATAGCCGTTTCCAAATGGTAGGGATTCGATTCGCTTTCTCATTGGCTGCCCAGACGAGACCTACTTCTCAGCCTATCAGCGAGGGGGCGAGGTGGGAGAGCGAGGCTATAGCCCAGGAGCCCGCGCGGGCTGCTGTGTTTTGCAGCTGGTTGCTCTTAGAAGCGAGCGAGGATGTCCAGACGTGGGAATCAGGGCGGGAAGGCACGTGCCAAGGCCAAGTCACGCTCGTCGTGGGCCAGGCTGCAGTTCCCCGTGGGCCGCATGCAGGAGCGGGTGGGCGCCGACGCCCCAGTGTACCTGGCGGCTGTGTTGGAGTACCTGATGGCCAAGATCCTGGAGCTGGCGGGCAGCACGGCCCGCAACAAGATGAAGACACGCATCGTCCCCCACCACCTGCAGCTGGCCATCCGCAACGACGAGGAGCTCAACAAGCTGCTGGGCAAGGTGACGATCGCGCAGGGCAGGGTGCTGCCCAAGAAGACTGACAGCCGTAAGGCCAAAGCCAAATGAACGCAGTGGAAAAGCGGCACATTGTCTTTTCCGGAGATGATAATCCAAAGGCTCTTTTCAGAGCCACCCACAAAATCGTAAGAAAGCTCTGTTACCTGTACGATGGTTATGCCGTTTTATATGACTTACTCAACTCGTGTTTAGTCTTATTTTCTCCACGTTTATTGACGGTAGTTTTGGCTTGGAGATAGTAGCAATGCTTTTATTGACACAAAGCCATGCCAAAACATCCTCTGAAAGCAAGTCCTTCCTGGGATGGGGCATTTTCCGTTCAGTCTTAAGCCAGAGAAGGGAACAGCGTATTTTGGTGAGCGCTCCCGTCCCTCCCCTTCCCCCCTCTTCCGCCCTTTTTCTTCTCTGGGAGTGGCTGAAGTGGCACCAGAGCTATGAGGTGAAGGGAGGGAAGGGGCAGCCAGCCGCGCTCTCCGCTGGCCAATCCTTGGTCAGGGCAGGCTTTTTCAATACTTCAAGCTCCTTTTCTTTCTCATCGGGAACAAAAGGAATGGGAGAGCTCGGGGTTATTTTTGCTTCAGTAAAGAAACCTTTTCCTCCTCCCCCAAATAGAAGAACCATTAAAGGAGATGCCCTTAGAGGAACAATACAATAGGTTAGACATGGCTCACTAGCACCGTGCCCAACAGTTGCAATCCTTTTGTTACAAAAGGTATTCTTAAAAAAACACCATACGTTTGATTTTTATCAAATCATTACTATAAAACATTGCTTTCTGATAGTCAAACCAAATACTCAGCAAAAAGATGTAAAAGTCTGCCCTTCCCTAAAGCTGCGGTGTTGTGCCGTGCTCGTTAGCGCTTCTTTAGGTCATCGCGGGGAGGGGAGAAGGGGGGGAGAAGACACAATTGACCTCTGACGACTTACTGGATCCTTGCCGCAGGTAACAGACAACCTCGGTGCCTTGGCTCCTTTAGGGAAAGTGTGGGTGGCTCTTAAAAGAGCCGTTGGATAACAAGATGTGTAGAGCAGGACTCTTCAGGATCATTTACTTCTTGGGCGCCGCTGCCTTCGCCTTGGCCGCTTTCGACCTGACTGCCTTGGGCTTGGCCTCTTTGGGCTTTACCGCCTTCGCCTTGGTCGGGCTCTTCGTCGTATTCTTGAAGCGGCCTGCCTTGGCCGCTTTCTTGGGGCTCTTGGCTGCTTTTTTGGCCCCAGCAGCTGCCGGCTTCTTGACTTTCTTGGGGCTCTTCACTGCTGCTGCTTTCTTGGGCTGCTTGGCGGCACTGGCGGGCTTCTTGGCTGCCGGCTTCTTGGGCTTGGCTGCGGCTGCCTGCTTCTTGGGGGCTTTTTCCTTCACTTTTCCTGGCTTCTTGTTGAGGTGGAAGGAGCCAGAGGTGCCGGTGCCCTTGGTCTGCACCAGGGTGCCCTTGCTGATGAGGCTCTTGTGCCCCAGCTTGATGGCAGCTGTTGTTCTTCTCAACATCACAGCCGCCGGCAGCTGGTATCTCTCTATTATGATTTACAGAGGACAGAGAATCAGGCGTATTGATTGCAATTACAGCAATTCAAATGCAATCCTGATCACAGGGTTATTGCTGTTGTTAATGTATTCATGCAGTCCAGTTCTATATCAGCTACGTTAGCACTGTTTGAATGGCCATGTTTTCCAGCTTTCCTAAAGATAATGCCTCTCCACCACAGTTAGTAGGTATTGCTAGCTTCTGGTTTTGCCTTGTTTTTCTGATGTTTGTTCTCACTAAATAAAGGAGACTGATGAGTTACAGCGTGTCTCGAACAAACAGTAGAGCAGCACCCTGGTACCCAGGAAGCACTTGCAGCCAAAAAACCTGAATTTATGGGCATATTACTGCAGCAGTTGTTGCAAATACAGTGTGTTTGATTCAGCATAGCAAACACTGAGTAATGCCACCATTCGCACTGTTCTCATGTGAATGTTGGTGTCTGTGCCCAGTAATGCACTGCATTTCATACTGAGTATGCTGGAATATTTCCTGAATGACTTTGTGTTGTACAGATAATGTCTGATCAGTTTCAGATCACTGAGGTTCAAGGTTGGCACAACTGAACATGATGCCATGTTCCACATCTGCCTGTCTATAGCCAGTAACATGCATGTTTGCCTAGGTTGTTGTGTGCTTTTTGTTTCCTGCAGTAAAAATTGTTTGGAGAGTATTTTTTGCCAGTTTCACATTGTATCACTTAGCTTTTGGTTTTAAATACTTTTTTTCCCTAATGGTTTTTGAAAATGCTATCCAAAACCACTGAGAAACCGTTACTGTTCAGCTTGGCACTGTTTCTTACTTTTGAGTTGGGGGTTCAAACAAATACCAAAACCACATATCCCAGCTGTGTTGAGGACAGTTCTGTGCAGCTAAAAAAACCAGACGACACAAGAATGTGGGATCATTGGCAGATGGCTGTTGGGCCAACGTACTAAATCTAACGTTAATTATCTACTTGCTGCTTTTGATAACTGTTGAGTAGCAAGGAGTGCTATCACCTCCTTTAAGAAGTTAGACTGTTGCCTGCAGGCCGTATCCTAACTGCTTCCTTAAAAATACAAGAACTAATTAATAGTCTATGAACTGTTATATGTCAGTTACTGGCCAATGTCAGACTGTTCAATGCCAGACTCCAGTAGGGAGCTTTCCTAATTTCTTGTTTGCTTCTGAAAAACCACAAAGCAATGGTGGTTGTGCCTGCCATGAGAGAACACAGGCCTGTTTTTCTACATGTAAAAAAGAGTGGTGCATGGAGCACGAAGCTTCAAAATACTTGATCAGACTTCCTTCTTAACAGAACTAGGTACAAAGTGTTCTGAAGAGAAGGCAAGTTGAATCTTCTGGTAAGACTTAAGAAGGTCTCTTTTTCCAGAGTGGGGTGTTCCTCTCCAAATGCACATTGTCAAGGACTTTAATAGTAATGCTGTATGTATGTGCTTTTCTAAACAGAGAGAGAAGGAATGATGACCTGGAGTGAGGAATCGTGTAGATACTTTTTTCCCCAGAATCTGCTAAAACTGCTTCCTTGAATTCTTCCACTATATTAGGTAATAGGGGACAAGAGCTTTTTCCAAGGCAAGGTTTTAATCTCTATTCTGATGAAATCAGTGACCTCTTGAGGAGAGCTGTTCAGTTTACATGGTGAAATTTTAGTCTACATGTTCAAGACAACTTAAGATATAATAAGCAGTGATTCCAGTTTCTTTCTGATAATGTTTTACTAGTGAAAGCTTAACTGCTGCTTGTGGCATAATACAAATCAATGCACTGGAAAAGGAACAAGATAGAAGGAAAAAGATTCCTTTTTACTTGTGGAAACATTGCCCTTCAGCCTTAGTTCTCAATAAACATGGCAGCCCATTACTCATCAGTGGCTTGAGGACTTCATTCCTGCAAGCTGTGCCAGCAGGAAGCTGGGAGGGAGGAGCGTGGTTGCACCAGAGAAAAAAAAAATTACAGGATTGTGCTCTGAATCCAAGTTTTCATCATCATTAAAAATTGGGTTTGGTCTGCTAGTGAGGAGAGTAAAATTAGAGCCTTACAGTTTTCATATCAGTTTCCTCAGTTTCATAGGATACTTTGTTGGGGTGAACACCTTCAGTAATTCCAGCAGTTCTTTCTAGGCTGAGTGGTGGGTTACTTTTATGGCTGATGTGGTGTTTTCAAATGGTTTTCATGGGGTATGGCGAGTTTGGTATTTTCAGATTTACTGACAGGAGGGGCAGCGTTCATGTGTCAGGGCTGATATCCTGGTGCTTTGTTTTGACAGGCAATTACACTGTGAACATAAAAGCATAACCATGTGCCTTTATAAATGATGAGACACTAACTGATAAATTTACAATCAACAGTGAAAATGTTTCCTGTAGTGATGCATCCGATTCTTATAAAATGGAGTATTATTTTTAAATTCTTTTTAGCTGAAAATTGACAGCTTCCTTCCCCGTTCAACTTTTAAGCAGTTGTGAGCATTTGACAATGGTCCCTCACTGAGATATCCTGGAGCAATAAGTTGATCTCAAGTGGGTTTGGAGATTTTAGTTTCTTCTCATTGACCGTACAGGTGCTCTTAAGCCGTTATAGGACTGAATGTTGTTTTGAACAAATATAAATGGCACTGGGTTGGAAATGCCTCTTCGGGTGAAACTCAGAGGATATGCTGCAGACTTGCAGATTACAGTAGAGGTTAACTATTGCTAAGTTTTTGTTGGAACTTGAATATGTGTTTAATTTTTTGTGAACAGATTGATGCCTCTTCTGCACCAGTATCTCTGGCCCAGCTTATTAAGGTACGTATGTATTCTTGTCAAATTCTTGAAAAAACTTTCCTTTTTAATAATTTAAATTATTTTAGGTAAAATGTAAAACGTGTGTATATTTTGATCCTATCCTGTAAAGAGTAGTTGCCAGTTTGGGGAGATAGAAGGGGAGTACCTCATCAGCCTCAATGTAATGTTGCAGTATTACTCATCCCAAGACAAAAAGATAAGGTCTTCAGGAAAAAAGCTTTTCATACATTCCGTTAATTTTGTGTTGGCAACATCCAGAATAGAAGCGTTTCTGGAATGTGGGCAATTGCATGGCTGGTTTTGACTTTCTAGACATTACAGCTATAGATCCAGTCTTTCAATGATGCAGAGTTTTGTAAGTTGTAGTATAGGTACAGTGAACAACACAGTCTAATTTGTTTGAACGCAGGCTGTGTAAACTGTGTGAATGTACCCGATTGTTCGTAGGAATACACCAGTGTGCGTGTGGCGTATTAGCAGACGTGACACCCTGAAACCGTTGTAAGGCCGTGTTTTGCTGTGGAACTGCTGGCATTTTTTGCTCAACCATCTGCAACTTTGCCTGGGAAAGATCTAGGGACTGTGCTTTGTGCAAAGGCTCAGCGCTCGGCAATTAAATTGCTAGTGACCCTGGCTGCTTGTGTCCCTCGCTGCTTATCGTCGGGCGCCGGCAGAGCCTGGGCCAGTCTGGCTCGTGCCTGGCCTCCTGCCGAGCGTGCCTGCGAGGTCTGGAGGGTGGAGCGAGGCTTCTCCTGGTGCTAGGTAGTGCTTTGGGGGCTGCTGTCGGCGGCAGCTCTCGGTGCCTGTCCCGGAGCCATCGCCTGTGTTTCCCCGGCCCTGCCTGGTTCAGGCAGGCAGGCACCGTGGGGCGTGCTTGCAGCAGCGGAGGTGAGCTGTGCGGGGAGACGTGCCCCCCGGGGGGCTATGGGGTGGGCAGTGGGGCTTGTGGAGCCGGGAGGGTGTTCATCTGGAGGGGCCTGGGCTCTTCTTCCTCCCCTCCATTCCCTGGGACAGCGAGTGACCCTGGCCTCTCTCCATTTTGCAGCACTGGCGCAAGTGACGGAGAGCAGCTCCTCCTCCTCCTCTCTCCCCAAGCCGCTGCGGGGCACAGGCATGGCCACGGAGACAGAGTGGTGCTGCCCCATCTGCTGCGATGCTCATGTGAGAAACTATGGACTAGGGTATTGTTTAGAAGGGCGTCGCCTTCGTGCAGCCGTGCCAACACGCGTTCTGCCTGGGCTGCACCCTGCCCTGGGCCAAGAGGAAAACAAATTGCCCACTCTGCAGAGGTGGTCAAGTTTTCTGTGCGGGGAGGAGATGACTACCTGGAGCACGCCCTCACGCCCCCCACGGAGCCCTCAGTCGCCAGCAGCCAGGCAGGCACAGCTCCCAGCTGCCTGGCCAAGAGCAGCCCCCAGCGCCCCATAACGTCCCCTCGGTCCCCTCCGCAGGGGATGCCGATCCTGGAAGGGCAGGGGGCTGCGAGGATGGAGGCCAGGGCTATGGTGGGTGGCCTCCGGCCCGAGGTCTGGGTGGCCCTTTTCAAGCTCAGCCAGCACCTCCTCTACCCTGTGCTGCCCTGGCTGTGCTGGGAGCTCGAGGCAATCTATGAGGCGCGGCGGTGGCAGGCAATGGCAGCCGAAAAGCTGATTCTGCACACCCTGTGCTGCTATGGGCTGGATGGGGGGGCCGTGGTCCAGTGGCAGCAGCCTGGCTTGGCGGAACGTACGGCACCGCTGGTCCATGGCGTCATCAATGTCATCGTGCAGCAGTGCAGAGAGGTGGCCTGGAGGCTGCTGCGCACCTACACGGCTGGGGAGGAGGACGATGGCCCTGCAGCCAGCGCCAGCCACACCGCCTCCCGGGGGGGGACACCCCCAACTCCAGCCTGGCCTCCTCCAGCAGCTCTGAAGAGTACGACATGGAGGAGGAAGCCGGCACTTTGGAGGCCGCCCTCCAGGGGGGTCCCAGCTGCCCCCCATCAGCACCCGTCCCTGCAGAGCAGGAGCCACCCCAGGAGGATCCAGGGCAGGCGGTGGCAGGTCCCTCTGGCCAGGCCTGCAGCCGCAGCCCCTCCGCTCCCAGCTGGATCAGGGACTGCAGTCGTGGGGGCCCCAGCGCCCCCCAAAGAGGAGGAGGGCTCCTGGCCACCAGCACTCTCTCCAGCCCTGCAAGAGGCTGCCCTGCTGGCGGCACTAGCAGGGCTGCATCAGCCCTTGATTCAAGGAAAGGGAAATAAATTCTTTCCGCGACACAGTCTCTGGGTGCTGCTTTCTCGCCCTTCTCATGGGGCCTTTGCCCTTTCCCCCATGCCCCACTGCGTGGGTGGCACCAGCCTGCTGGGGGGCACGGCAAGGGCCCCCTGGAGCCCCAGGGCCATGTTGTTGGTGCCTCCTCCCGCAGGAAATGCTGCCGCAGCCACGCACCCACAGCGCAGCAGATGCCGAGGGCAGAGCGGGCAGGGGGGGAGGCTGGTGGTGTTGCAGGTTCTGTGCCCTTAGCCTGCATCCAGTCCCTCCTCCTGCCCACCTACTGACACTTCTGTGTAAAGTGATTCATATGTCTGAGAAGAACTCCTGAATGGAGAGGTGAAAGGTTTTCGCTAGGTAGGGGTGGCAGGGCCAGAGATACTGCCAACATTTTGCACAACATCGCTACTCCAGGACAAAGGTGGAGTGAGAGAAGAAATGTAAAAATACCAGCAGAAGAGAGGAGAGGAGCGTGAGCTTGGGAAGGTGCAGATGTGTACAAGAGGCACGTGCGCAACTGTTACCTCTCTGCATACACTCTCTACGCTCACGTTCCAGCTCTTCCTGTCTCAGAAAGCTTCCCAGTGCTTCACAGATCTCAGTCCCTCGTCTCTACATCTCATTTGGGTACAAAGGCTCTGGATTTCTATGTATCCCCGGCTTCACGGGTGGAACTGGCAGTGTTTCAGGGAATGCAAGGTCCTGATCCTCAGCCACCTGCCCAACAGCCAAAACGGGGCCTCTTCCATCTGCAGGCCACCACCTGCCTCAGTGGCCTGAGGACCAAAAGAACAAGCTCTGACCCTGGAGCCTCCCATCTCGATGGTGCATGATGCCTGCTGCCTTTGTGCCCAGCAGCAGGTTGTAGTTTCCTTTCACAAGCCCAGTTCCCCAGGGCTAAGAAGATAATTCCCTGCCAGTGCCAGCTGCTTCTTGCTGTCCTTTGGGCTCTCTGCTGCCTCCAAGCTGGGCTCCAAGCTCTGCTGCCTCCCAGCCATAGGAGGGGGTCTCATCTAGGAAACTC
>JAKFQP010000147.1:60334-75271 GCA_023375905.1 Nycticorax nycticorax
TCCACATCCCCGCAGGTGCCAGGCAAAGCACTGGGAAGCGATCTGTTGCATCCCTCCTCTCCTTCTCCCCTGGCCTCTTTGAGCCTTCACTCCCACTGCCAAGTAACTGAATCCATGATAACAGCCACGCAGACCCATGTGGGCTGAAAGCATAAACAAGAACACGTGTGAGGGTCATTAGGTTTCACAAGTGGGGTAGGAGGGCTGCAATGGGGTCCTGGCATCTGGAAGTTAAGGTCAATGGAGTTGAGACAGCCTCGCTCTGTTGCCCAACTCAGGTATTGCCTTGGAGTCCCTTTGCCTGCCTCACGGAGGGACTTGAGACAGAAGGATTGGCCCTCCTCTGGTCCACTGCCTTCCTCTAAAATGGGAAACATAGCTTCTCTTGCTTCAAAGCCACGTCAAAAGAGATGATGTTTGCCATGTGAGAACTAAATACCTGTTCAAATGCACCTGTCTCCTCTTCCCATCTGATACCACCATCTGGGTGTCCAGGTCTGGGTTTTTAAGATCATTGCGTCAACCTGCTAACTTGCTACATCATGTGAAAACCATCCTTTAGGATGCAGGAGGTGAGATTTAGTGATCCAGGTAATCCCTGATTTTGCCTTGCCATGTTCTGCGGAGTTCCATGGAATTGGATGGCTCTGGGTGCCATGGAAAGCATAGATGCCCTTGAGGGATCAGGACCCACAGAGGAAGAGGCACACCCAGATACCTCAAGTAGCAGGCTAGCCCCAGTGTCCTGGGGGTTTCGTAGGACTTCAGAACTACTTTTAGTCTAAGCTGATTGGGAATTTGGGCTATAGCCATATGCACCACGGGTATCACACAGATGGAGGCGTTTATCATCATCGTCATCATCGCTATCTGAATATAGCAAAAGCTCTTCTAGGCTTTCTCAGTGTAAACAGCCTGACTCAGAGTGTCAAGGGGCAGTTTGTATGCACCAAGCAACAATTTCCTAGCTACAGTTCAGAGTTTGGGTTGTCAGTAAAAGGAAATGACAGGAAGAAATACAGTTGCTGTGGTGCTCTCAGGCTGTAGAAATTCTCACGTTACAGCAAGACATCCTGATTTCAGCATTGCTGAATACCTTCCATCGCCGAACCTGGCTCCTGCCAGCCGTGGGCATTGGGTTTCAGTATGCATCAGTAAACAGGGTGTGTTACAAATGCGTTTCTTAACACTCCCTGCTCTGAATCACCATTTGCAATATTGTGACTGACACATGTCACATACTTTCACTAAAGACATTGTTTTCCAGTGCTTTTCAGGTTTCATGATTGTCTTTTGAAATGCAAGCCAAGCTCTTTCCAAGCTGGAATTTGCAAGAGGGTGCAAGTCTGCCTTGCTGCTCAACTCTACTTGAGGAGGTGTTGCCCACTAAGGGCTTGGCCCAGGGGTTTGTACAGGTGATGAAACACAGCCTCATTTCCTGCCCTGTGAATTTTCTGGTTCTGGGGGCTTTTGTTCTAGGGAAGAGCAAGCGTGGTGTGGTACTAAGCCTTACGTGTCCTCAACTGTGAGGGAAAGGGATGTGCAGAATCGGTGGGCAGCCAACCACCTTACATCAGTTCAAAACGAGCAATGACACCGAGAGCTGCAGAGTCATTCTGCATTTTTGTCAGTGGGATTAAAGGCCAGTTTGGTGTGAGGCAGAGCGTTTCACAGGTGACAGCACCTCCTGGTCGACAGCACCTCCTGGCTGTTACCATACTCTATTCTTCAGGTTCCCTCTCCCTAACAGCCTCCTATTCTCCCGATGTCCCTCCACCCTTTCACACAAGTGTCTTCTAATTTCCTTTGGGGCAAGTTTCCTTGTATTCCTCACTGCAGGTGTGCCACTATGCCCTAGAGAGTGCATGCTGGGGTGAATTACAGCTGCTATTTGCAGATTACACTGCAGACCTGTGCCGGGGGCAGCAGCCACCAAGGGCCATCCGCACCCCAGGAGAGAGAGCGCCTCCTGTTTACAGGGACCGATCTGGGCACTTAGGTTCCCCATACCCAGCACATGGGCTCCCCTCCCTGCTCTGTACCTTCTCTTTCATTCATTCCTTCCTTCCATCCATCCCTTTTTTCTTCCCTCACTTTTCCTTTCTCTTTCCCCCCTCTCTTCTGCCTCTCCTTCCCCCTTCCTTCTGTCCCTACTGAGATGCTTCCTTGGCTCACAGTGGTACTGTGTTCTCTGAATACCAGAGCAAAAGGCAGTGCCTTGCTGAAAAAGCTCATCTCATTTCAATACATTGACATTCCCAAAGCCTTTTCCCTTGTTTGATTTCTTACAGAAAAAAAGGTGCTCCTCGGTTCTTATGTCCTGCATATCAGAATATCAATATACTTTACTAATAATCTACTAAGAATATTCATCTACAGTAAAGAATGAAAAAATCTGCTGTCCTTGGCATCAGGAAAATCCACATATATAAATTTAGGAAAGACTACCCCAAACACAGATAGGAACTGATCACAGCCCTAACAAGAGGGTTCTTGCTTAAACCCAGAATACTCCACCAAATGGAGACCTCTCAGATAAGCAGGTGATCACTGACCATGCCCTGTCACATGTGGGCTTGGCAGGAGGTCATGATAACCTTCCCATGTGAGCACACCAAAATGCATTCAGCTATGAAACGTGTACCTGAACTGTACCAGGCTGTATAAGGGATGTCATCCTGCAGTACCACGTCTCACTCGCTGCACTCCAAGCTGGACAGTGTCTGACAGTGGGAGATACAGGCTATGAAAATACTTAGGAAGTCCTGTTCAATGACCTCTCTGTTGATATCCGAACACAGAATTAACAGCAGTGAAACCGAGGAATGTGGTGTTCCTGTCAGGATTAGTTTTTGCACTCTGGTAAAAGCACAGCACAGATGACTCACCAGCAGAGGACTCCACATCTTGAAAACAGGAGGGTGGCAACAAGACTACAGCGTACTCCCTCTGCATCACTCCTTTTCCTGTTAGCACACCAGCAAAACAGCCTGTAATGCTAAGAAACATAATATACAGATGCACAAGGCAGTCAAACTGCCAAAAATTGCTGTGTTGCACACCACAGGGCCTGTGTTAAACTCTTGGTTTCATCTCACCCCTGAAGGACCACTCCACCACTGAGCTATACAGAAAAAAGAGCTTAATCTGTTTTTAACAAGAAATCAGGTGATCTCAGAAGATTTCAGTCACTTCAAGGAAAATGTCCACAGTCTTACTGACATGCAGAATTAGCGTTCACAAGATGTAAATGCATAGAGACTACCTCAGTGGCTGAGGGAAATAACTCAGTAACTGCAAAGATGATTTGCTAAGACTTAGTTTGCAATAATCATTGACATTAGGTGATCCCCTTACTGGTGGATTTCTCCATGAGCATGAGTATGGCTTCTTCTGTGAAGAACCCAATTAGGAAGAAAGCAAAGGCACAAAATACCTGCACATCAAGAATAATGATTAGGAGACACACTTTGATGGGACCTAAAGGTAAATCCACACAAAAGCCTCTGAATTAATAGTAATGACTCCAGAGTTGCGTTAGACAATGTAAATCTGAGTTCTTGATAATATGCAATAAGCCTGCTTTCCTTCAGAGATGTGGAACATAACCAAGCTGCAAAAAACCACACTACTTAGGAAACTGGATCCTTATCACATGATGAACTTGATTCTATGATTCTATGAACTTCACTCACCTACCAAGCACAGAACCCCTCCTGGAGTAACCTGGTACAGTTCACCAGCTTTCTGTACGCTGATGCATTACACCATCAACTCCCCACTGAACTGCAAGGTCAGGCTTTTAAAGTTTATTTTGATAACTGTTGCTGTTGCTTAAGTCATACAAAACCCAGGTTGCAGTGCCCCTGCTGCAGCTGTGCTCTCAGGCAGCCTGGCAGTCTGAGAAATTGTTTAAAATGGGTTGCAGTGATCCAGAGCACATTTCTACTTCCTCCTTGATAAAATCCTGCATCATCATACAAGTCAGCCGATCTGCTGACTCATTTTTTCACTTAGTCTAATTTTTTTTTTTTTAATTTTTTTTTTTGAGATGATCAGCTTTCAGTGGAAACATGCCTCAGATCACAACTTATCTTAAGCTACTTTCAAATCCTGGGTGCCAGGCACCTAAAAAAACCCAAATAACTGCTAGGCCATGACAGTAACACATCACCAAAAGAGTAGAACTTACCCATACTTCTAGACAACACCTTTTTTTAATGCAAGTACTATAAATATTCTTGAAAAACTATGACTGTACAGCAACCAACATAGGAGAAAACACAAACGGGAAGAAAAAGATGTTTGGAAGGTGCCCGCACAAAGCAATGATGCCTACTCTATCTGTTTATTAAAACTTAACTGGTATGTGCTAAGATTCATCAAGAAGCTACAAAATATAAAATACCTCCAATCACACCTTTAGTTATTACATAATATTTGAAGTTTATATCCCATCATTAGACAACACTAATTGGATGCACCTGTCTAGCTCATCCCATATTAACCTTGTATCTACAGAATTAATGTGAAAAGATGCAGTAGGTACCAAACCATTCCTGGCATCTGTTGTCAAATACTTTGAATTCCACTCCAACAGGAACAGATTTATGAATATTAATGCCTGCACTGCTAACGTGCTGAGCAAAGAGCCAGTAACCACACTACCTCACCGAAGCTTGAGTTTTCCGAGTGGCCTGAAAGCACAGCTAATTATGAACAGCAGTAACTGGTACCCTTCTTGATGGACAGCAATGTAAGTAATGATTGTCAGGTGGTAGATGAACTCCAGTATGTTAAAATGCAAGTTGACTACTGAAACTGTTACTCAAAGCTTTTTGGAAGACTAACACTCCCCACTCCCACATGCAAACAAAACAATCAGACCACATTCATATATTAATTTTTATTTCCCCATTCAATATTCACAGGGTCTGCTTTTTGTCTTATTGAAACTAAACTTTTTTTTCCCCCTCAAACTAAAACAAGAACTGACATTTCAGGACATGAAAAGAAGTTCTGTAAACATAAAACATCCAAGGAATAGCTGAAACCTAGGGCCTTTAGCAATTAAAAACACAGTTATATCCCCTTATAACGCAGAGCGTTTACTTGTGTATCACACCATTAATCAAACTATTCTTTTATATATTAAAAAGATGCAGCTTTAACCAAAAGTCACAACGCATTTCTTCACCCACTGCGTGTTAGCATGTGTTTTATTAGATCCTATTCAGTCACTTATTGTAAAAACTATATACAGCTATGTTTAAACGTGTATTTGTGCCATGTTTTTAATAACACAAAAATAAAGGCATTTTTAAGCTATTGCTGCATATTACGCAGCAGGATACCAGAGGATTGGTTCGGACACCTAACTTCAATGTGAAAGTCAAGTCCACTAAACCTCTGCAGTGGGAGTAATATTGAGCTGAACAGTCCCACTTCACACATTCAAACATTACAAAAGAGTAAAGAGACATGTATGTGATGGCCGACCGTTATCTGTTTTATCCCACTGTCTACCAATTTTGATAGCACACGGAACAACTCAGTGGAAAAAAACCCAACATATTTCAATCTTTAAAACAAATGCTTTTGTTGTGATTAAAGCTACACATGTGATATTCAAACTCCCAAAGACAGTAGTGGACACTGTCAAAACTAAATCATGTTTTCATCTGACACTTGCACCCAAAGTGCACCACTTGCTTCATTATTGTGTGCAACGCAGGACAAAAAGTACTGAGCATCAGTTGCTGAAGCACAAGAATAAAGCATAGGTACAGTCAAGAGTATTGTGTGCAGGCACAGATTTGTATCACAAGAAGAAAGCACTAGGTTTTTTGTTTTCTATCTTTGTATTTCTGGGAAGCCTGCATCCCAAAATGGGACTGCAGTATTTAAAATTCAGTACAGGACAGCAAAACATTAAATATAGTCCTGTATTTTACATACATTAACTTTTTTTATACCCCTGTCACCTTTTAAATAATTTTTGAGCTGTTTTAGGTTTTTTCTTCAGTTTCCGGAAGAGCAGTTGTTCAGTTCACAACAGAGAATAGGTATGCTTTTGTTAATTTTTTTCAACTATTACGAGATTTTAAAATCAAGTCATCTTAGATCAATTCTTCAGACTGCTCAAGTGTCCCCATTACACATAATTTCAAATTTTTGCTAGAAATAATACAGGCAATTAACAAGAGTTTAGCATTCTTTCTCTGCTCGCAGAAAACTTGTTTCAGAAGCATCTTTTTAATTAGCCAGTAATGTATGCCAAAATTTTTCACCTTAGTTTAGTTTGTGTGCACTTGGTCAGTTTACTTATTCCTCCAGAGCCATCTGAAGGAGTTCAGCCTTATTACGACCATCTCAATTCAAGCTACTTGTAGGCATTTACTACCTTCCACATCCAAACAAAACAAGACTTTACAGTACATAAGCTACTAAAGACATGAGCAGTGGAAACAATGTAACTATAACTCTACCAAAAAAGATAACCTGAAATATTTAAAACATTTCCTGACCACTAGCAAAAAAGAGTGGCAATTAGATGCACAAGGCCATCAAGTATCAGTGCACCACACACAGGAAAGTAAAATTTACAGCACTCGTGCAATGCAATATCAATATCAAATTGGCCTCTTAATAGGAAAACAATTTAGTAAAAGCTATGTTATGTGCCTAACAAATAATATAACCTCGTCCAGTGCTGGTGCTGTGCTGCTTAATAAACCAAGCTACTTCTGGTCTTAAATCCAAAAAGCAGCAGCAGCATATATGAGAACAGAAACTGTACAGTTTCAGTGACAAAGTTACAAGATTTCCTATTTTATTGCATGTTTTTAAATAAACTTGAAGATTACTTTGAATCTTCTGAATTTGAATAGAGAAAGTGGATCTCCTGAGTAGTCTCAGCTTACAATTTGCTCAGTGAAACAAACATTGTAAAAGAGGAAATGCACTTATTTTAATATGGAAGAATTTATGTTTAAGCAAACCTACTGAAGTATAAAATTTAGCAAGTTTTGAAGATGGAGACTTACCAGGCTGACGGAGAATTTGCACTGTGATGTAGTGTCAAGCTTGGAACAATTTTCCAAATAAGCAAAGGGTATAACTGGATTATTTTTGTAACAGCAAATCAAAACAGTGCACTACAGTTCATCACATTTGCCTTTTTATAATCCAACACATTCAGACTGAAAATTAAAATCAAATCAAATTTTCATATATATTGGCTCTCATATCAGACACTAGACTGTTTGGTTATTTTAAAGTGTTACACTGCAGATGGCTAACCTTACTGGTAAAAATCAAACCCAGTTTGGATTACAATCAGTAGAAATGAAGAGAGGCTGGTCACTGCCAGATATACAATACAGGAATCAGGAAAAGCTTAAATTCCAAAGTATTTTTAGAGTATTTCAAATCATGTGTCCCTTTCATAACATTTTGCATCAAGTTTGTGATTTTTAAGGGATGAGGGGTAGACATATTTGAATGTTGCATATATTCAGATCCTTTGTACCTGCAACTAATTGGAGAACAGTAATTTTTACAGATGAGTAGCACACAATGACCCGAAGCATTACCACTACCAGTTATGATCCAACACGGGTTGTTGTGGTTCTCTTATCAGAGAAGAAGCTTTTGAGAAGAAATACCTGCCCGATACTAACGACAAGAAGAATGATTGCTTCCCCTATTGACCAGTAGGCCACCCTCGTGTTTAAATCCTCTGCTCTGCTGCGGCCCTGCGCTTCCCTCAAGCGGAAGTGAGTCTGATAATCGATGACGGACTTCAAAGCTTCATGAATTGAAACACATGCAGACTCCATCTAGAGAAGCAAACAGACACACCACTGAATTAAGAACACTTCTAGTGCTTTTCTGCAAAGTTCTGTGGTTTGATATTCAAAATTAGGGTTCATGTAATTTTGCAAGCTAGGGATTAACTCAGTCCATTGTCAGACTGAAATATTGTAAATGCAGTAGAATTTAACTTACACAGATCAAACTCTGTACACAAGAATGCAACAGACTATTAAATACAAAAGTGTGTAAAACTACATATCTAATAAAAGGCATCAGGCTCTGAGAACAACTAAACAAATCTCAAATTCATGTATATTTGGGTCCAAAATTAAAATTAGAAACACTTTTGAAACGTCAGTGATCTCCCAGTTGTTAATTCCACACACACCAGGAAAACAAGCAGTTGCTTATAACATGAAGATGCACACAGTATATATTAAATGCCTCTGTGTTTCACAAGTATGACATCCTTCATTGCATAATTCTCTCTCAAGAGGTACAACATCCTAAAAATCTGCATTACTGAACTCAACGTGTTCTTTGGGCATGAGAACCTTCTCTTGGTCACGTACACAAAAAGCAGTTAGAGAAAGGACAGTTCTGTTACATTTCAGTGCTCCTGAATGCTCCATAACATAATCATATAACAAATGCTTAACAAATGGCCCAACTTCATTGTCAGTTTTCTTTACAAAAAAGTATTACCAGTTTTCCAAGCCCTAAATAATTTTTCACATAAGCTTCTTCCACTTTCAGTTTATCTTCTGTAAGTTAAGTCAGTACCCCTCACTGTGTTTTGATCGCCAAGAGATTAATCAATAGATCTTCAAAATACTTAATTCCTAGTCACAGTTTGTTCTTCTGTTTTATGGCTTAAAAATAGTATCTCCTGAAGATGAAGCAGCAGCACAACCTATTACAAAACAAAATGTTTAATACCTTGATAGGACCACTCTCAGTTACTTATATTTGTGTCTAACATCTTTTCAAATTGATGACTTTCAAGACAGGTGCCTAACACGTCTAAGATATTCTCAACAAGGTCCAGGAGGAGGTTTTCCAAACAATATTTACGGTTTCCTTACAAAAAAAAAAAACCAAACCCCAAACCCCAATAAAAGAAAAATAAGATAGTAGCCTAGAGTTTAAGTTAGTACCCTAATTTTCTTTTAAACACTTGGTGATTCCTTCTCAGCTCTGCTCTGTGTTCTATAAATCCTACCTGCAGAAAGAAAGCTTATTTATAGTAATTCAGATTATTTTAAAAGCACCTATCTATTGATCCTCAAAGGTGGTGCAGATATCTAATGCAGCTGAACTTGGAAAAATGTTGCTTCCACCTAGCAGCTGCTGTCAAACACAACAGCATTTTACCTGGGTAAGTGCAGTTACTCTGTTCTCACTAGGAAACAGTGGTGGATCTTCTCCAACCTGGAAATCAAAGTACACGGTTTTGTGTGTGAAAGTAGAGAATTCGTTGCTGAAGCAGAATTTGTAGGTTCCATTTCTGGATGCAGTAAATGTGAAGCTATCATATTGTTTCTTCATCTCTTTGTACAAAACAATGCCATCCGGATCTTCCAACCGACAGTCAACATCATAATGACCTCCAGTGATCACCTGAAAACAAAAAAAAAAGAAATTGCCTTCTTAAAAAACCAGACATTTATACATTACTTCTAAGAAGTATGATTTGTCAAGTGGCACTGCAAAATTTTTTGCTTTAACAAATGTTTTAAAATATAATGCATTAATTGGCAAGTCTTTCAAAGCAAGTCCGCAAAATTATTTTCTTACGGAAGACGTTCAAAATACTTTAGGTTCAGGATATGTAATGTCAACTATATTTTCAAACCATTCATGAGAGCAATTTTAGTTACTTGGTTATAAATAACTGTACAACAGCAAAGGCTACAGTACATGAAACTTGATGGGGCAGCAAAGAGATTACTGTAACAAATCAACCATTTCCTGTATTCACAAGCCCTCCATGGCATTGATACAGCCGGAGGAGATTGCTAACATGCAGTAAGATGGCTCCTTTCTGTGGGGCCAGCAGAGTCTTAACTACCTTCTTAGCTCGAGCCGCTTTAGGCTGCAGGAATGGCATTCAACCAGTAGAACAGGTATTTCAACCTGGCTTGTACTGGAGTGTGCTTGTGAACAGAGAAATGTTCTGGGGGTCCTGCTGCCTCCCCCCTGCAGTTAGGCACAGCATTTCTTCCCAAGACCAGAACATCCAGACAATGCCTACAAGTGAATCAAAACTTCACAATTGTCTCAAGGTTTTTTTCAGGCTTTGATTATTGTTGGTCTACAGCATATTGTTCTGTAGACTAGCTATCCCACCTCTACTAATTCGTAGCTTAGGTATTCATAATGCACGTGTTCTGATGACTCTTAGGCTAGTAGTTTTAAACTTAATCATTGCTCCAAACTTTTTGCTTTTAAGATAAAGCAAGCCAAAGGAGGAAGAGGCTTACATCTAAAGGCCTGTCCCTATTATATGCGTTCAGGAACAGGAATCACTGAAACATTTTAGTATCCAAGTATCTGCACTTCAGTTCACGCAATATTATTTAAACCCACATCAATCTATTTAGGTATCAAGCTATTAAAATGATATCGTTAATGGTACAACTGAAATAACAAGGAGATCTGAGCAGTAGCTGCTCTGTAAACAGGAAGTTTTTAAAAGCTGGCAAGCAGTATCTTCACAGTTTTTCCAAAAACGTGACGATAGGATACAAAGAGTAGAAAAATTTTTGGATCTTTGGACGTCTCTCCCTGGATGTCTGCATCTACTTGGGATTTTCACACAGAAATGCTTACCTGGTTGGAAGGAAAAACAAAAATAAGGTTTTCTATAGTGAAATGACAGTTCATTTTTGAAGTACGATCTCAAATTTGACAGGGGTGTGCTTTTTACTAATTACATGAAAGTCACTCACATGCAGTTGTATCAGACACCCTGAAAGGGCCAGTTTACATATACATAGTAAAGATTTGCCAGAGCTTTAAAGTTCCCCCAGGATTCCTTCCCACAGAGCTTGCTTGAGCCTCTCTCAGCTCCTGAGACTTACTGCCAAAGGACATGCGCACAGCACTTCAGTCTACCAGCGGATGGTCAAATCCAGACTTTATTTTTAACAGTGCTGCTCCTGTTCTGATCACTGACTAACGTGACAACAGCAGGCTTATCTGTCCAGCAACCTCCAACGATATCCACTTCAAAACAGGGAGGCAAAGTACTGCACGGGAAAGACTTTATGAAAGTAACAGGCAGGGACAAGAATCATTCAGGTAGGGAAAAAAAAAATATGTAAGAAAGAACATGTAGGCCAGAGTTACAAGAACCAATGTTTGGCAGCAATACTTCCTAAAATATGAAAGGCAGGCCAGCAGCCAGGGAAGAAAAAAAAAAACCCACGGGACTTCAACAAGAGAAGTCAGACCGTAAAAGTACACAGCACCTTCAAAAGCCCCCAAAGGTAACCGTGACTCCCATCATCAAGGATGAATTCTCTCTCATGATGCTGCTGTACTGTCAGTGACTTCACCACCTGAACTGACAGACTGTAAAGTTCAACCTCTTCCGACACATTCAAAGGCACCAAAACCGCCAGGGCTGTTTGCTCGATACATCTCAAAGCTGCACAGCGTGCTCTATCATGATGGCTGCACGTTCAAACTGTTAGAAACTGGGAAAAGTAAAAAAAAAAAAACCTGTGCAGCCTCACTTAATATGTGCACGTTCACCATCTTCAAGCAGATGTCAGCTGCCTGCACATTTTACATTTTCTAAGGCTCCTGCCTCGCTATATACCCGGGAGACTCCGCTAGTGCTGCACACCTATTCCATCACTTTCTTACTGTTTGCGGCACCTCGCTGGGCGGGCCGCGTTAGGTGTTCCCCACGCTGCTTTCAAATGGGGCCCTGCACGACAGCGATGAAGGGGAAAAAGCCGCGGCCGGGTTTGCGGGCCAGCTCTGTATGTCCTCCTTAGCTCCGAACTCAGCCCAGCCGGGGACCCCGCACGGGCCTCAGCCGCGGCTCCCGTGCCAGCCGCTGCTCGTCACCACTCGGAACGGAGGAAGCCGAGAGGCTCCCCCGCCAGCACGAGCCCCTCCGGCCACCGCACGCCGGCGGCGGGCCGGGCTCCGGGCTGGGGCCCGGCTCTGCCAGCGCGGCGCGGCGCGCCCAGCCCAGCCCAGGCCCAGGGCGGCGCTTCCCGGTGAGGCCGCCCCCCGCCGCCCGGCTACCTGGAACTCGAGGGTGCACTTGGTGCCCTGGGCGATCTCCTCGTAGAAGCACTGCTTGGCGTTGTCGGGCAGCTCGAAGGTGATCTCGGAGGCCCGGGCGGCGCAGGCCGCCAGTGCCACCAGCAGCAACGGCGGCAGCCGCCCCCACGGCCCCGCGGCCCGGGAGCCCCGCAGCGGCATCGCCCGGCGCGGGGAGAGGCGAGGGGGGACGCAGAGCGAGCCGGGGACGCGGGGCGGGAGGGCAGGGCAGGGGAGGGCGGCCCGGCGGGAGGCGGCGGCGTGGCGGAGGGGCCGAGGGGGAAGCGCGCTGCCAGCCGGAAGCACCCGCGCGGAGGCCGTGCCGCCCTCCCGGAGCGCTTCCGGGTGAGCGCCGCCTTCCGGCGGGTGGGGGCTGCTGCGGACGTCGTGCGCGGCGGGGCGGGGCCCGGGCCTGTGCCGGCCGGGGGCGGCCCTCGAGGCCCGGTTCTCCCCGCTGGGGGAGCGGGCTCCCATCGCCGAGCGCGGGGGACGAGCCCTCTCCGTGCTCCTCCTGGTGCCGAATGCGCGGGAGTGAGTCCGGCATTGAGCTCTGCTTCGCCGGTCGTTAGGCGCTCCGTGCTCCGGAGGGGGAAAGTGCCGATTAAAGTGCTCCCGCTGCCTGCGGGGGTGGCGGCTTTGAGTTGTACCCCAGTGAATACGCAGTTATGCTTACCAAGTAAGACAGAGTCAGAAGAAGAAATCAAAGATAACCCCCGTCCTTGCATTCACTCTTAAGTTCTGTGGTAAATCAGGCATGGTAGGAAGAAGAAATCCGCTCTGATCTCCGGGTCAGGAGAATGAACTTGTGTCGTGGGGTAGGTCTGATCTGCCACCTTGCCCTGCTGAAGGAAGGGCTGACCTGCGAGCAGCACGTAATGCCAAAAGGGGCACCAGGCTGGGGGGCTACTTTGTAATCCTCGAGCCTCAGCAAGGCGACTCCCAAGTCAGCTTGTGGGGCCTGTGAATTACGTTCTCAGCACTGTGCGAGTACCCTGGGCTTCAGGACTCTGAGGTCTGCAGATTTCACAGGAGAGAGGTACCTAAAACTCTTATGTTGAAGGCTCTGATAAATTTGCAGCTGTCGATGAAGGTGAGGTGGCAGATGCTGTACCAAGTACCCACCCTGCCTCTGAGGCAGGCGTTACCCACCTACAATTACCCCTCAGATCGCTGCTGTTTTCCTTTAACATGCTGGTTTTATTTCAGATCCAGTTTAAGTGTTGGCTGATAGTTGAGATAGGTAATCTGCTTTTTTGTTATTTGAGTAGTAAACCAGAAAAAACTACTCTTCACCTTTACAGTCCTTCAATATGCAGTACTCCCCACTGGAGGTTTTGAAAGGTTTTTTCATGAAATTCCTTGGTCTGTGTGGCCAGCATACCTTTCTAGAAATCTAGGTGCATGTAACAGTTTAAAAAAAATGCATTTCACTGTTGTCATTTAATTCTCACTTTAAAGTACATTCCATGGTATTCTTTACCTTGCTGCTCAAACTCACCTAACACGGTAGCTTCACCATTTTAAGTACCTCAGCTTTAAAAATCTCTGCTTTGGGCTTGCTTTGACAGATTTTATGTAAAGAGTAGATTCTATATTATCACTATAAATAAAGATATCCAAATCTTAATTCCTGCTTACTTGCCAGTAAAGTGCTCAATTTATGATAGATTAAAATTACTAGA
The DNA here is from genome assembly GCA_023375905.1 of Nycticorax nycticorax. Taxonomy (NCBI): domain Eukaryota; kingdom Metazoa; phylum Chordata; class Aves; order Pelecaniformes; family Ardeidae; genus Nycticorax; species Nycticorax nycticorax. The sequence goes on from JAKFQP010000147.1 coordinate 74,116, forward strand.
ATAAGCTGGTCAGGTTATAGGACAAATTAATCTTCATTTTCACTGACCTTCATACTTGAAGGACCAGCCCTGAACAGCTTTGGCACCTGCAAACACTTGAAGGGCAGTCAAGTATATTAACTACTAACACAGTTTCAGCCCAGTTTGTGCAAAGTCATGCTGTGGAGGAAAAAATTACCAGACCTTAAAACTGCTTGAATTTATCCTTTCTTTTAAGGTTCAGTGCATTTGCTAACATCGGTTCTCATGATTTCAAAACAGCAGTGAACAAGAAGTGAGTTTCTTTGTCTCTAAAAAGTCAGTGCACTACCACCTTCCTCGTGATAGTTGATTACATAAAAGCCAAAACCACATCCAGACAGGACACTCCAAGAAAATAACATATTTAAATAAATGTTTTGGATGAAACCCAAATTTAGCTGCACCCAAAATTAAGCATTTGCTGTATTTCCACACGTACAGCTTCACAGAGGAAGAGGTTGAGAGCAGCTGTAGTACAAGGAGTTGGCCAACAGTTGGAATCAGAAGAAGGGAGATTATTGGGAAAGTTGTGATGCTTGTTACGTGCACTCTTGCAGAGTCTCAAGTCTTTGTGACAAGAAGAATTTGTGAACTTGTATTCATGAAAATAGAGTACTTTGATTTTCAACGTTTTTTAAATATATTTTTAAGTAAGAAGTTGAAATGGATGAGAATTTGTTTCAAAATGTGAATTCTGTGGGGTTTTCTTTTTTTTTTTTAAGACAAATTAGTGAAATAGGAGCTATTGCAAGTGTTGCAACAAGTTTTCAGATTACAGAAGTATACCTCCACGCTACCACGACAAAACTCAGGGCATCCCTGGAGCAGAGCTAAGCCCTGAGTTCCGGGGGCTCCTCCGTCCGTCGCCTTGGCTCAGGGACCCCCACTGCAGGGTGCCATCACTTCACCCGTGCTGCCCACGATGCAAGCCCCACGCCAAGACCTCTGCACACACCATGGACCTTCGGCTCTTTCTGTAATACACAAGAGGGAGCTCTTGGTCACAACAACTTTCCTTCGCTCCTCTCAATTTTTGCTGACAGTGTATTCCGAGCCTAAGCTTTTCTTACTTTCAGATTGGCTCTTTCCATTCAGTGATAAATGGATATTGGAAAGCTAAAAAAAAGATCGGAAG
>JAKFQP010000147.1:75291-117458 GCA_023375905.1 Nycticorax nycticorax
ACAATCTCAGCCATACGTAATGTAAGCATAGCTCTAAGGAAAGGCTTATGCATCGGTCAGGCTTCCAGTTCATCATCGAAAGCCTCACATCATTTTAGGTACCAGGACTCCCTATATATAACAGACAGAGATCTCCAGCAGTGGGGCTCATCAGCACCCACATCCTGAGCAGGGGCCTGCAAAAACTGCTCCACGAGCAATGTCAGTGTGTTCTGACATCCGTAGCAAATGTGGCCTGCTCTTGGCAATAGGCAGGAATTAATCTCTGATTAACATTCACAACTCCCAGTCCTCTCGAGGGAGAGGTGCATGCACCAGCCCTGTTACAGAGCAGGTAGCACTGGGGTGAGGCAGTAGGGACCATCCCCATTAATTCCATTTCTTTAGGACTTGGAGGGCTCAGGATGTGCAAAAGGCCGGCTCCCGTCTGTTCTCTGGCTGAACCTGGATTTCAGGGAACTGCGTGAAGGGAGGAGCTCTGGGGAAGGACTGAAAAACCTCAGGAAGAGACAGGCAAGGAAAGGTTGGCTGCACTGAAGTATATAGGAACCACAAATGTTTCTCTGGCCAGAATCCAGGCATACTTCCCATGGGACTCCTCTCAGTGGCTCACATTTTGGTTTGGTTTGTTTTTTCTCCTAGTCATGGCTGAAATCTGATAAAGCTGTTACACTTACCTAGTGAAAGAAAGACTTGTTCCTTTGTATGTGCACTTTTATCCACTCAGGTTTAAGGTACCTACAATATGCTGTAAAACACTTAATAAAAATAGTCCACTCTTTACAACTATATGTGGTTAGTCTAACAAAAGTTATCATTGTCTCTACAGAAACTGTTTCAATTAAAGCATTTTAAGACATATTGTGGCTTCATAAGTAATGGACAGGTTTTAAAAGACCAAGAACCCCTTTATGCAAAAATAATTCTATATATTTCTCTTTTCTGTTACATACCTAAATGGTTCTTCCCCGTTCATAGTAATTCCAGCTACTCATGCTCAGGCTGTAGTTACATACTGAAAAATGAGTATGTTGGTCTGTTACCTTCTGTCGTACTGTAATTATTGCTTATAAGCAGCAGTCAATTGAACAAATAAAGCCTCTAGCATGACTGGCTCTCTAATAAAAATTCTATGCTTAATATTTCCTGAGGGAAGCCATACAGAATTTCATATAAGTGAATAAGGATACCCATCTGATACGCTATCTGGCTACCCAAGTGTAGTCTGTTGATTCAAAAACCATGTGTCTTAATCTTGGGTAAAAGAACACAAGATACTGAATATTTAAAAGATACCAGATAAGTGTTAGTATCTGAAGTATCATCAGTATTCTAAGCCAAAGGGAGTTTCCGCATTTCCTCTTCAACATAGCCAACACAGCAACAATGTTGTTAATACCTTGGAAAACAAAATAATCAGGTGCACTGTGAATCAGCTGGCGTTTTGTTGTGTTGCTTTTCTCATTTGTTCTGTATGCTTTGTAGCTTTTAAGATACCTGACATATTGGTACATTCAGGTATTCTTTCAGAAAATAGAAACACCTGGAAAAGCAATATATTATCAAGGTGTTTATAAATAGGAGTCCAAGCCTAGATGCGGCAATTTTTAATAGATGAAGTCTAGGCAAAGATTATCCGTTAAACAAATCCAGGGAAAAAAAGACATATAACAGTGTCACATGTAGATAACAGAGAAGAGAGAATCAAAGGTGTGGCTTGATGTGGAATAGGAATGAGGAAAACAAGACTAAGGGGAAAAGCAAGCATCTTAGGTGGGATTGAAAATAAGAACAACGAAACTGCTACCCAGGAGCTCATAGCTGTTGTAAAATTGCCTTGCCATTCTGCAGAACAGGACACAGACACGTGAATGTGCATTTTGGGACTTACAGTTAGGTGAAGAAACATGGGAACTCTTTACAGTCCTCATTCTTCTCTTTTTAGCTGCAAAAGAAGTGAAGGGTCTATAAAGTGCATATTGCAGCAAAAGTCTGGCTTATACAATTTTTATATGATACACCAAAGCATTCAACAAAAACAGCTGTCAGGTGAAGACTGGCTAGAAACGTTCAGAACTTGGGTGAGAGGTGATGAGAACTTCTAACTGATAGACAGAAGGGGTTGTCTGCATTGTCACTAAAAAAATGAGGGAGGGACGCTCTTTGAACAGTTACATAGAACGCTTCACAAACATTACGCTGATATGCGTGTGTCCAGAAAACCTCAGTTCTAAAAAGTCCCTCACTTTGTAGACTTGTGCAAAGATGTTATGGTCACCATCTTCTGGAATTGGTAACAAGAGGAGAAGTGGAAAAGAAGCAGGAAAATCCACAAAATTATTTGGCCTCTTGCACATCTACAAGAAGATGAGTAACATGCTGACTATTTTAGAGCACAGAGCAACCTTGGATTCACGCGATGAAATCCTGGTTGTGACAGAAAATAAGCTGTTGAATCATGTGTTCCTTATTTAGAAAGAAAAATTCATGTGCACACCATTTCTTTCACCCATTTATATAGAAAAAGCAAAGAAAAGAGGTGCAAGAATACAGTGTGGCTCTCTGATTTGTTCCATAACTACTCTGCATACAGAAATACAGACATAGAAACCTTAGAATGATCTTATCCTCCTCTAAATCCAAAACTTAATTTGCTGGAAATGTCGGAGAATCTGCTAGTGTAAGATTGGCAATGAAGACCCTCTGCCCAGAACACAGTCTTTCAGAAAATGGTTCTCTTTACTACAAACTGGCTCAGACTAGAAGCCTTGAGAAAAGAGCCTTACCTCAGACACACAGAGCTTTCTCAGTGCAGATTGCTCAAGACTTTGGGCTGGCAGCCTGGAGTCAAAACTGAACAAAAGCCTGTCTGCCTAAGAAGAATTTATTGCCAGCAACCTCTGTTCCACAATGGCAAAGCTCTGCCAGCCACATGAGGCACAGCAGGAGGAGGAATATAATCCGAGAGGAAACTTGGCTTTGTACCTATTACAGCCTTAGTCATCCTTTTTGAACAGAATTCAGCTGTCAGCCATGTGGAAGGCAAACACCTGCAAGGAAGTACAGAAACAGCTGGTGTTAGAGGTGATACTGCAAGCAGCATCTGCTGCGCTTTTTAGCAAGTCCTGCTGTTCTGCTATGAAGACTGATGAAGACAGTAATGCAAGTCCTGTCATAAAAACTAATGCACTGGGATGAATGAGGGCATCCAACAGGCAACTGGGGGGAAATTTGCTTTGAAAGAAAAAAAGAACAAGGATGCCATGTTTCTATGGGTTGATTGTTGTTGTTGCAGTTCTTTGTTGTATCTTGGGCACAGGGAAATAGTAACATTGATAGACAGTAAAACCTGCTCACTTTCTTCCTCTTAAGGCTTCTATCCCAGACTCATAGTTTTTGTTTCAATGTCCTGTAACTTTCTGCTAATTATCTCATCTGGCCCTTGAAAAAACATTTCCAAAGTCTTTGCTTAGATAATGCACCTAAACTTGAATTGTTTATTGTTTGTCTTTATAAGGGATACTATAAAGTCCATGGCACCTATCACAATGATGTAAAACAGGTAGCTATCATTAGGTTAATAGATAACCGGGTTTTATACCAGTACTGACTATGAAACCAGAGAGATCTCCATGCTTGTGTTTTGAATTACGTATTGAAAGCTTTGATGGTGGCTGGTACTTAATTGTAGACTTGGAAAGCTGATATGCTTGTGCCAATCTGCAAAATTAAATGTATACCCATGGCTGCCTTCAAAAGATCCCTCCAGTGACTTCTGCTGGCAGTTTTCCAAATACTTTGTGTCCCAGGAGCTCACAGGTTCTATCAGTGCAAAGACTTAATCTGTTTTGTTAGCGAAAGTGACAAACAGAGAATCTGACAAACCAGGTCTGGTGTGACACAGGCATTTTAAAGCAGATTGGGGAGAATTTTCAAATGGCTGTGGGAGGGGAGCAAGACCAAGAACATAAGGGTTTGCTTCAGAAGTTAGGTTTGCTTATGGGCAGAAGAAGAAAGGTTAAGACACTATTGAAGATGAGAGGGGCTATAGCAAGTCAGTCTGCTGGGGCAAGGCACTTACTCTACATTCTTGAGTGCTTGTGGAGCTTCTTGGTGACAGGCACTGCAGTTGTTAATTTTTCAACTTCTTTTTACAATTTATGATACTATTACACATTTTCAGTACAAAAGTAAGAGAGTCTGAAAGCTGACCTTAGTGTAAAAGTATGTAATAAATAAAGTTGTATATAGAAATAAAAAGCAAGATTCTGGCTTAATATTATAATACAGTTCTAATTTGCTTTGCAGGACTTTGACAAGGACTTTTTCTACATTAGATAAAACAGGAAGCTGACATGAAGAAACACTGCAGAGAAAATGAAGTATTTCAAGGGATTCAGGGGCTTAATTTAGAGTACTGATTCCATTTTTGAAAGCCACGCAAGCCTGCATGTTAATTCCAGAGGACTTTAAAAATTGTACCTGTTATTACATTGCAAAATATTGATGTTGATATTAATGAAGTTTGTAGAATGAGGCTGTATGGAAGTTGCAATGAGTTCATATTTTATGGAATTTAGGTGCTCAGAGTATACATTCTGCTCATTTGTCTAAGTTAGAATTTATGTCTCTGGGTTGACATTATTACTGACTGGTGAGGACTATAAATTCTAGGGCTGCTTCTGCAAAAATTATAGTGATCATCATTACTGCAGTCTGAAAGTCTGAACACCAACACATGTGGTTCTGGTGACGAAGAAAGTAGGTAGTTTCTTTCATTCACAGATACCCTTTGCGTTTGTACATTTTTAACATACTGGAGGTTGCAAAAAGTGGGAGAACATGAGAAAATAAAAATACTCAGTTTCCTTCCTGGAATAGTAAGCAGGTCATGTATTTGCATTCGTGAAGCAACCTTGGGCTTGGACAAGTGATAAAATTAAAACTGAGACCATGAGTAATACATAACAATAATCATAACAGTATGTTTACAAATCGGAGCGGGAACCTTTATAAAATTACTGGATTTTTTTTCCCAATATATATATCCTTTCCTTTTCAAACATGTTGCTATGTCTCTGCAGATTATCACTAGTTGTCAACCATTCTTTACTTTCTGTGTCTGTCAAGGGAAATATATGCATTTCTTCCTTGTGTTTGTCTATTCAGAACATTAGTCATAACTTAAGGAGAAGAGGAATCCAACATGGCTGTCTTCTGCAAGACTTTTCTATTTTGTCAGTGTTACATAGAGAGTAGAGGAAACTCTTTAGACCTGAACTCATCTGTCCAAGAAAATAAAGGGATACAAGGAGGGATAATAAACATACTCTTTTTTCTTTCTCTAGAAATAGCTAATTCTCTCACTGTGAGATCAGTTCTTCCCAGTCCAAAAGGATCGTCTACTTGAGTGTGGAGATATCCGAAGTTTACCATGGATCAATACATAATACCTCTAACTCAGCTGCCTGATCATCTGTGCACCTGCACCTACAGGTCGCCCAGCTGAGGGCATCACATTCTGTCCTGTGTTAGTTCTGCAGTAGGACACAAATGTTACAACTCAGCACATTGCTTAGAGAATGGAAAGGTGAACCAGCTAACTGGGTAGAGTGTCATTACAGACAAGAATTATAGCACTGAGCACGATACATTCAGCTGTAGGGCAGCGGCGTCTCAAAAATAAAGGTGTTCGCTATCTTGTTTTCACATTTGTAGGTTTTTAAGTTGCACATTCATACAATTAGTCATTTGCCATGATGATTAAAATAGGAAGCATATGCAGTTATATAATGGGAAATATGTGGTTGCAATTGCTAAATCATTTGCACCTGTGCAAAGGGAGTGCAAAAGTGGAGCACATGCTTGCCTTGCAAAATGGAAATACTAATAAAAGATTGGGAAATAGATGTAATCAGAAATTGTGAGATTGAGCAAAGGAGGATACTGCATTGCATATTTCTTTTAAAACTAGGTGACTGGGAACAGTGATTTTATAGGCTGGTGTACCTAAAGGTCTCTCTCTTAATTTGTGTTACAACATACTCATATGTATGCTTCTAAAGTTAAGAAAGTATTCCTTCCCACCTTCCCCCTCACAAAGAGAGAGAAAGAACCACTGTCTTTTTGGATAACAGAAAGCATTAGTACAGCTAGAAAAGAGGATGATTACTTACTTTAATGGAAAAACACATATCACTGGTTCTGAGACTCACTTAAGCAAATGAGTTTCCCCTGTGTAGAGATGCTATTCAAAGGAAGATATATTTGAGTATGTAAGGTATATTCACACCTTACATTTATATATATATACACCTATTGATATATAATATTTACCTTCCTGAAATTCCTCTACAACTTAGCTATATCATTCGGCTAGTCTTCCAATGTATCAGGTGTAAGGCCTCTGAGGGTTGGTGGCTCATCTTCCTGAAATGATGCTCTTCCATCCCGTTGATATAATTTTTGCAGTTGTTACTCCATGCCTAGAAAAGATGTACAAAGCTTTCTTTCAAAACTTTAAAAACCTTGTTCTCCCCCATTTTTTTACACCCATTTAGGCAGAGGTGTTTGATTCAAAAAAAGCAATAGTGCTGAAAATAGAGTACGAAGGTTATGTGGTACCATATACTTTAGAAAGCTCAGTAAAAAAACGCCAGTGATTCAACAAGCTGTGGGTGAAGTCCAGGCTGTAAATGAAGTCAGTGGCAAAATTCCCACTGACACCCTTAGGCCAGATTTTCTCCCTAAATACCCAGTAGGTAACCTGAGACATAATGCCTTTAGGTATTCACTGTAGCAACAAAGCAATAGTTGCAGCATTGTAGGGGCAGATTGGAGCACAGCACTGAGACACAGGTTAGTCAAGAGCCTTAACTCAAACTTTGATTTTATCTGCTTGTCAAACAAAGGATCACCTGTACTATAGCTGCACTCTGCCAGCCAATTAAGGTCAAAGAAAAGGTTTTTGTAGTGCTTTAGATCAGATTGCTTACCTTCTATTTAAAGAAATACACAAGTAATACCTATGTAAAATTATGAGTTTTTCCTTTGCATTCCTGCTTCTCTATCCTGTAAGTGAAGAACACTAGGTTCTTGTGTCCTGCAGCACCAGGCCTGAGAGAAGCCATGAAGTTTGTTTGTAAATTAGCGTATCATCTGCGTTATTTCACTTCAGAAATTAAGATCCTTTACTGTGTGAGTCCCGAGCATGGAGAACAAGGAAATAGTGACTCCACAACCAAGAAGAGCAAAAACTGATTGGGGAACATAAAAATAACCTTTGTTAGGTTATTCAAAATGTTGGGTTGTTTTTTGTTGTTTTTTTGTTGTTGTTGTGGGTTTGGTTTTTGTTTTTCTAATTGCTATTTATCTTCAATAGCAAATTATTGTAATGAAAATTTCAGGGGGGGACACACTTATCAACAATGTGGCTGTACTTAGGAACTCATGGTGATACCCTTTTTTCTTCTGAGTAATTGTTGAGCAAGCTCCCAAGGCCAGTGTTTATACCTTACACTTTTCAGGTTGGAACAACAAACATCCTTCCATTCCCATTTCAAACCTCTCTAACAGTTAATTTTCTGACCCCTTCTGCAGCCATATGGATGCAATATCATCCAACAGTCATTGCCTTCTAGTGCTCCATGTGTACCTAGCACGTCCACAGAAAAACAACTTTTCCAAATTGCTGGTGATCTAGACAACAGTCATTTTCCCCAGCTAAAACTCTCCAGCCTGTTTCCAATGAAACACCGTGCTCTTGCACACAAAGCATGCATTTGTGCTGATTAAGCACCGGGCTTTATCAGCAGGGTGTGCACAATCAAGCATATTTGACTCAAATACAGTAGCATAGATTGGTTTACTCAGTTAAAAGCTTTGATCTGGCAACTACAGATATTAGGTGGAGCTAAAGGAATCCATAGTGCTTATGGATCCTGGTTTACTTTGGCCTTTAGAGCATTATGCCAAGGGTAGGCAGGAATTTCTTCACTGACACAAACAGAGCATTTTGTTCCTGAGAGCAAGAGATGTCTTCTTCCTCCTAATACTTCTTCATATGACCTTCCTTTGCTCATCTGACACAAGTACACTTCTAAGTTATCATTATGCCAGATGTAACTACAAAATTGACAAGCATCCCTGTCCGCCTCAACTCGAGATTAAACGCTAGCTGTAAGCTGTAGGAGCTTCAGTGAGACATACTCAGAAAAGGAATACTGCCCTTATTCAGGGGCATAAAATTTGCTTTCAGGTTTCATCTTTTCATTGGGTGGATGAAGCCAAAAGAGATAGTCATCAAAGATGGCACATACCTTTTTAAAATATTCCTTTAGGATGTGCCTGCCACTCTAAGAATGGGAAATAGTCAAAATATTGTGTTCTGTCCAAAGAACTGCTACAAAGGTAATATGAAATTTTTATGACCATTAACTTGAAACCAGTGCAATAATTTAGCTATAATCCTCAAAATTACTGATCAACCTTTTTCACCTAGTAAGCTATTTGCTGTGATGTGAAATGAGGAAACAGTTGCTTGGATGAGATAAACAAGCAACTTCTTATCATTGCAAAATTGAAGTGTGCCACTGCACAAGAAAAATAGCTTCTTATATTCTGTTTTTAGCAGTTACCACATGTCATACTGTTAAACTCCATCTTACCATTTCTGTATTCCCACTTTGTGTTACTTTAAAAAACCAAAACAATTATCCTTCCTGCCCACTTTTTTTTTTTAAAAGCATTTGCCACATTCCCAGCTGTTACAAGAAATTTAAGTGTACAGATTGGTTTACTCAGGTGTTTTGGCTAACAAAGGTCAGAAGGATTGGGTTATAAATATGTAAATCATTAATTGTAGTGTGTGTTCCTTTTACCATGTTGCTGAAAATTGCACAGGAGAACAGAGATCAAATACTTCCCTATAGGCTGAGTTAACCCTGCCCTGGTGCAAGAAGGTTGCTGCTCAGTTGTACTGGCTCCTTCTGCCAGACACTTGAACATCCAAAGAGAAATAACACTACATAGAGTTTTCTGTGATTGGAGTCCTTCCTCTTCCGGGAGAACAGAGCCTTGCTTTAAAGTGCTATAATATAAAATATTGTAAGGCTGTCAATCTGCCATTTTATCAGGTGCTTCGATATACATACATGTTTATAACAGCAAGGGACTTTAGGCAGATCTGGGAGCTCTTGGCCTCAGGTGACTAATCCCAGAGCATTTAATGCATGAACACTCCCACGGACTTAAGTGGGAATATTTCTGAGTTTAAAGTGAAGTTTGTGATTTATTAGTGTCTATATTGGCGTCTATCTGAGTATGTGGTAAATAAAAGCCTATGTCCCAAAAATACACTTGCAAGTTATGGGTCAAACCTACTGCTATTCCAGTGTGGTACCCTCGGAGGGCAGACATCAGTTGTGGGGTACAGACTGAGGATCTAGGGCAGATCCCAGCTGGTGTGGACAGTGACTTTTCAAATTACAGTGTTCAGTCACCAAGTGCATTCATACATTCTTAAGGGTCAGTCTTGGAATAGCAGTGACAGGACAGTGTTGCAGTCAAGCTTAACATGCTCCATTTCTGAGTGGAAGTTTGGGCATACTTTGGGGTTCTAAAAAAGGGTAGACTGTCCCCCTCTGAACGCACCTGTGGAGCTTGGGCTGCGGCAGCCTCTCAGTAGGGCTTTGGGGACTGCAGACTGGCAAATCCAGACCAAAGAGCAGGCTTGGACTGCACTGAACTGATACTGAGACGTATCCAGGGTATGCAACACTTGATGCGTGTGCTTCCCATTACAGACAAGGGACCTCCATCAACAGCTACCACTGAAGAGGAAACTTTTAGTATGCAAATTCCGTATTACCAGGAGCAAAATTAGTGCTCAAGTAGAACTTGCAAAAGCAAGCAATGAAAGCTTATAGAAGAGGGAAAAATTGCAAAGTATCTAGCTCTGAAAAAGGATGTGTAGGAGCCAGTAGTGAGAGCCGTGCTAATGGTTTGGCATCCAAATGCAACTAGCAACCTTTGACTTTATGCCAGTTCAGCACTGGGTGTGAAAGTCTTGGCAGTTTGCCTCGACTTCACAGCATTTTTAGGTCTGGAGACAGAGAGAGAGAGCAGAAACCTGAGTATTCAGAAGATTTTATAAGTCTTGTTTCTGTTTCTCTTTTATACTTACAAGAAGCTATTCATGCCTTTGGGGACTATGGAGGATCTAACTCTCAAAGATCAGGTTAGGGAAACAAATCACATCCCCCATTTCTTCTGGAAGTATTAAACTGCATTTTTTTATTCCCTTTACACAAAAAATATTTCTTGTCAAGGAAAGATATCAGATGTGATTTTCAGCAAGTGAGCTATCTTTCCAGCTTGAAACACAAAACTTCCTTGTTAAGAGACAGGAATTTTAACACCTTCCCCTCTTGCAGAAATATCAGAACTGCTTACTGGAAACAAATGGTCACAGCTCCTAAAAAATTATAAAAAGTAAAAATAGAAGAATGTTTATTTAATTATTTAATTTGTATTTGCACAACAAATACACTACATCATAATGCTTAATCTGATGCTTCCACCAAAGCAATTTTAGATTCACAGGGTGCTTTTCCAATTCAGTGGAATAATTTTCCTTGTGCTTGCAGGTGTGAGTTTACCCAAGTCAGACGAAAATACTATGTAAGTATCTAATGTATGGTATAAAATCAGAAGTCCTCTCACTGATCAAATAACCCTGTTTCGAAAAGTTTAAGTTAACAGGAGCAAAAGTATCTTTGAGATTTTGATAGTTACAGATTTTGCTCAGAGGTCTTTTGCCTGTCTGCTGCTTAAGGCAGCAGTCATCCTCTCACTCAGAACTGTGTGTGGAAGGAGAGGGAGGGCAGGTTGTGCTTCCCAGCATAGCTGCTGCAGACCTTTGCAGCAGAAAGCCCTGTCAGGCAGAAGGGGTGATCTAGAAGCAGCGGGGTTAGCAGAGGCAAAGCCTGCTAACCTCAGATCACCAGCATGTGAAAGGATTACACCCGTCCCTTCCTTCTTTGCTTGTATTACCGTACAGTCATGTACACTGAGTTCAGTGCTTGTAGCACCAGCTTTTATTGCCATCATCTTCTCCCATGGGCAGCACAACCCACACATTTGCTACTTTGGTTATTCCAGCATCACTTTGGGAACCTCAGTGCCAAGCATGACCACCTTACTTCAAAGCAGTGATCCTGTAGGAAGATATTGTGGCAACTGTTACAGGCATTACTGAGAGCAGCAGCATACCCACAGTCTGCCAATACACATGCCTGTTTTTTCCCACGCTGGCTTGGAGAAGGAGGCAGAGCAGCAGGGACGTTCATTTCTCCACGTTGGCAAATCCTATATACCCTGTTTTGTACTATTCATGCTGTTTTGTTCCCCTGCATGTCTTGAATAGGATTAACAAATAGAGTTTTTCCTTTAAGCTCCGGTGAACTTTACTAAGATACTCGGAAACTGCGTCAGAAGTTTTTAATAGTCTTTCTCACTGGTGGTTCTCTTGGCACCATAATTACTTGTCTTAATAGAGGCACTGACACTTTGTCAGCGACAGTTCTTGTTCTATATCACCATCAGAGTGTGTGACATATTAACTTTCAAACAACCTAGAGGTTTTATTTGCTGTCGCAGATCTCTTTAAATATTGACCTCTTTAAACATTAAACATTACAGACAAACACCCCAGAATTGATGATGCAGAGATTGCAAAATAAATTACTGTTTAAACCGTGGAATGTGCAACATGACAATTCAGAGCAGCTGTCAGGGCCACCTCCAGCTACCCTCTGGAAAGTGCTCTCACCAGCTGTGATATTGGTGCTAACAGTGGTTTCAGACTTATTTCAGGAAGCATTATTGTCAAATACGCTTACTGATGAATTGCTTCAGTGACTCCAAATCAATCTCTTATTGTCTGTCCTCTGATCTGTGGAGTTATAACTTTGTGGAAGATAAAGTGTCGTTGGTCATTGGGGCACACCAAAAATGAAAGTATATGACTCAAGAGGTTTAAAACTTCAGTCGTTAGGCTTGTATGTCAGTAATTTCTTCTCCAGGTAAAAATTTATTGGTCAGATCTCTGGTTGTTGAAATCACTTTGGCATTTGTGTCTCTACTGCCTCAGGGAGCTTGTCCAGGTCCAATTTCAAGTCCTTTGAGTCAAACACCTTGCCTGAAGAAGACAATTTACAAATTGTAAACCATTACCACCCCTTGTCTGAGTTTTCCTGCCAGATCTGTCTCCTTTTCACTACACCTGAAAATAAGAAACAGCTGTTCTCTGGCAAGCCTCAGAAGAGTGTAAACAATGCCATAGTTACATGCTATACACTAGATGAGTTTTACTTCAGCTCAGAAATAATCCTTTTGCAAGTAAGTTTACCTCTAATCCCGCAGGAAGACTTTTAACAAAGGAAGAATTCACAAGACCATACCCAGAATGTGCACTAATTCCAGGATGTACAACTTATGACCTGTCTTCAGGACAGAGTGAAAACCCATGCTTCTACACTGCATTTTAGGTGAGACCAAGAGTGAAACTTTGAAGCAAACCTCCTGATTTTTTCCCACATACCACACTGCAGAGAGGTCTTGAAGCCAGAAGATGTGCCCCTGGAGTGCTCCAGCCACTAATGAGTTTTCCATTCACAGTTCAGACCAGAACCAGACTGAAGTAAAACCTGCTGAAATTAATGTATTGTGGAATACCCAGTCCTCAGCACCAATTGTTTTACTCTACAGATACACTCCTACTGTGTTACCCTACTTGTCAATATATACATAGCGCAAACGATCTTCTGATATTCAGGTAATTCATAAATGAACAGGCAAATGAAAAAATAAAAAACAAAGTAAAGCAAAAGAAATGGCCTCTGGTTAAAAACTGAAATGTCACTTCTGTGTAATGCTTTTTCTTCTGCTACTGCAAAACATGCGAGGGAAACACCAAGAGCCAGGGCTTCCAGCCACAGGCAGGATTAAGGCTCAGATGGTTTGGTCTCTGTTGCTTCATTGAGTTCAGTGGACAAAATATCTACACATCCCAGATGAAGGTCTAGACAAAAAGTCTTTTGCTATAAGCACTGACTACAAATTCAAAACTCAAGGATGGATTTTAATGACTACAGTAAGAATACTATGCCAGGACAGATAACAAGATCCACCCAGCTATTTGCTGCTCTTCATTCCAAGCCTCCAGTTTTACTACATTAGTGAGGACCAGCTGGAAGGATCCCTGGTGCCAAGGTGAGAGCTGCGGGAGACACAGCTCCGCAGAACACAAGCCCAAATCTTACTTTAGGCTTCCCTTTGGGTGCCAGATGTTTCTATATGTATGCCTCCACATACATATATTCTCAGCTCAGGCAGTGTTTAGAAATTACTTCTGCCTCAGAAGTTTACATTTGTTTCCTCTTGTTTGAGCGATCTTGCGTTGATCTGCTTTCAGTTAAAAACATGGGTTATACCTCATAATTTTAAGGAGGTTTATTCCAGCCTGCTTTCTAGCTAGCAGTATTGCCCTCAGCTGACGCTGCATGCTAGTTCTCTGCCTAAAGATTCACATTTGTATCTTAAATTTACAGATCCTATTTCTAAATGAAGATTGATATGGTGAAAAAGAATCTACCCAGAAGAATCTCTTTCTATTTGGGAGAGAGATCCCTCCTTGGCACCCTGATTAGATGCCTTCCCCATTCACCATTTGTCAAAGATACTGGGGTTGCACCCATCTCCCACATTTCCAGTGCTGCTAGTTCTTGGTGTTTCAGAGAATTACTTTCTTTTCCCAGTGACCAAAGAATTGCAGACCTTCCTACCAAGTGCACCTGGAGATAGGTGACATGACTGCTACGAAGGGAATGTTGTTGAGTGTACATAAGCTGGAATTTTACTGGGGCTAGTTGAATTTTAAAATCTAAGTGGAAGGTTACAGTCAGCTGAACTGACCTTAGAGGACCTACAGATAAAAGACACAGGTTAATTCAGGTGTAAATCTGCAGAAAGGCATAGCAATGGGATGACTGTCCAAAGGGGAACTGTTGATCTAACTTTAGGTAAGTGCTGAAAATTATTTTCCTGAAAACACAAAAAATCTGGAATAGACTTATGCCCTTCCCAAGGGGATTAAGTGATATGCAAAAGATGCCAGATGACTAAAAAAACCGCCAAAATTGTTGTATATGAGCACAAAGCAGTTTATCCTGTTAAAACAAAACAAAACAAAACAAAACAACTTTCCCATAAACACAGGGCCTAGGACACAAAGTCTTGGGTTTTATTTTCATGGGAGGATTTGGACTCCCAGCCACCTCTGAGACAGACAGCAGTGGTGTTGCTCTTGAGTCTGCTAAATATTTAATGACAATTCTCCTTCCATCTCTGGTGGAAGTTAAAATCCAAGACAAGTTACAATAAAACCAGCAGATAAATTGGCAGCTTTAGCCAATGTGCCCTTTAATCCAAACAAGTCTCAATATTCAATTTTGCAAGTGTGATTGTGCAACTCAAGATAACTGCTCCACTTCTGTCCCACTGTTCTTTAGTTAGTTTTTTTTAAGTGTTTTCCACAATACACGTCATTGAGACTATCCTATACAGATGATATAAGCTGATACATATGAAAAATATTTTCTTTGTCTATGTGGGGCTCTTCTTTTCCTACTGCCTCTTAGAAAAACTGCTTGTCTTTCTTTACCTCCATCACTGCTCTCTGCACTTTATGTTCAGAAAGACTTACTGCAGGAGTAACAGCCTCAGTGGAGCCACTCATGGAGGACAAGCAAAATATCTCTGAAGCTGGCAAGCAGTTCAGCAATTTGTTTTCCTGTCTTTAAACCTATGAATAGTTCCAGTCATCCCTGTAAAGTCAGGGACATGCTTACATGACTTAATTGAATTGGGTCATTACACAGAAAATTTCTTTATCTAAGCCTGACTTATCTACTGCTTTCTGCTGGTGCTACCAGAGTCAGGTTGAGCCTGTGATACCAAGTGCAATCAGCATTTAAAAAAGGAAACACCACAAACTCGAATACTGATTCTTCCAGGTAGGGAAATCACTCAACTTGGGGAGTTATTTGGTGGAACTTACAATATATCAGATCTGACTGAAGATCTGGAAACCGGTGTCTTGCTAATGCCTTTGAAAGGGAAACTCACTCAAGATGAATACAATGATGACTGCAAATGCTTCATGAATGTGAATAAAAATGCAACCAACCAACTTACACAGCTGAGAAATGCTTTTCTAAGGCACACAGCTGCACTGTTGGGCTGCCTGTTGGTTAAATCTCAGAACACAAGCTTTCCTCCCCCTGACAAAGAGCATTCAATTTTGAAGAGTTTATATGGCCAGCTTTCTAGCTGCAAAAGGCTGTTGAAGCATTTCAGTTTTGTTTTTCACACACCGTCAAAAGATTTTTTCTTTCGGCTTGTGTGCTTTCAGAGGCACAACAGAAATATTTACAAAGGCACTATTCATGTCAGTGTTTAACTGTTGATTGACAGCTCTTCTTCTGCGTTCTGATGAAAGCTTGCTGAATTGTAGCTTTGGCTGGAAGGAGCCAGCAGTGAAATTGAACACCTCTTCTTCAATCCCAAATATCTGCAAATCTAAAGGGTGTTTTGTTGAAAGAGTACAGAGCTTCAGAAAGCCAGGCAAGAAAGGAAAATAATTCTTTTTTCAGGTCGTTCCTTGTGCTTATTGCTACAGAGTCCAACTCAGAGTAGATATTTCTACCATCCTCATCAGCATGCCATCTGACAAGGGGTTGTTAGCTTCTGTCAGGTGCTCTGTTTCCTCCCACAGCCGTTCAATGAAAGAAGGACAAAGTTAAAATTGCTGGATGATCTTATGTTTAAAATACCTATGGCAGAAAAAAAAAGAAAAGCTGAGGAAATGGACCTTGTTAAGTAATGAGATCTTGTTTTCTGTACATGTCACTGGAAACTTTGCCTTTTAAAGGCATGAGTCAAAAACTGAAGGAGCAGGCATGTATTTTTGGTTTCATGTCTTTTAACAAAAAGTAATTTCAATGTTTTTAAGTAGTATTTACGCACAATTGTCTACTAAAAGAACTTCAGCAAAGTTTCCATAAAACAGCTGCCACTTTTATCTTTTTCTAATATTTTGAGCTTTCATTTTTAAATCTCCCCTTTTAAAACACTCAGATGAATAGCACAAGACAAATGTGCTGGACTTTGTCTTTCAAATACATGGAAACAACTTGCATTTGCATGGGTCAAGATACTTAGAAGAGTTTCCATTTCAAAGGCGGATTTTGAATGCTCATACAGCAAGTGAGGCAGAATCAGCCCTAATATTCTGCAGTATAAGAATATACCGGGACTAAGGGGTCAACATCTACATTAACATTTGAATTGTCTCTCTGGTATGTGAAAGATTTATGTAATTTAATATTTCAGAATATTCTGTCATGTCAAGCAAATGTGAAATAATCAGATAAAGAGAAATATCAATATGATTATTTTTAAAAGTGAGAAAGACAATAAAAAGAGGAGAAAAGCAGCAAAAAGAGAATAGCAAGCTCTTCATAAATGCAGATTTCCTATCCAGCATTTTGACAAAATTTTGTGTGAGGTTTTGTTCTCTGGATGCCCAATACTTTTGCCACACTCTTAAGTGTGTAAACTCTGAAAGAGAATGTGCTGCTTTTGGCTGGGATAGAGTTCATTTTCTTCATAGCAGCTGGTATGAGGCTATGTTTTATGTTTGTGCTGGAAGCAGGGTTGATAGCACAGGGATGTCTTAGCTATTTCTGAGCAGAGCTTACACAGAGTCAAGGCCTTTTCTGCCTCTCACCCCACCCCACCAGTGAGTGGGCTGGGGGGGCACAAGGACCTGGGAGGGGGCACAGCCAGGACAGCTGACCCCAACTGACCCAAGGGATCTTCCAGACCATATGACGTCATGCTCAGCATAGAAAGCTGGGGGAAGAAGGAGGAAGGGGCGACATTCGGAGTGATGGCGTTTGTCTTCTGAAGTCACCATTACGCGTGATGGAGCCCTGCTGTCCTGGAGATGGTCATGGAAGCAGGAAATGAATTCTTTGTTCTGCTTTGCTTGTGCATGAGGTTTTACCTATTAAACTGCATTTATCTCAACCCATGAGTTTTGTCACTTTTACTCTTGTGATTCTCTCCCCCATCCCACTGAGGGGAGTGAGCAAGCAGCTGTGTGGGGCTGAGTTGACAGCTGAGGTTAAACCATGACAGAGAGCACCTTTGTCTCAGGAATTTTCACCTATCAGGTATTCCTCCATTACTTGATGCAGAACTTTCTTGCTCTTCCCATTCTTTTAAACTTCAAAACACATTAGAGAGAAGATGACTGGCAGTCAGGCGGAGGAGCCTTATGTCAGCTTTTCACACAGTCTATCCTAATAGAGGAGGTGTTTTCTCCCATTGCCTAAGAAAAGCTGCTTGTGTCATCAGCCTCCCAATAGTCAGCATGTCTATGGATCCCTTTGCAACCTTACCATCAAACCTTCATTTGAAACTGCTATTTTATATTGTTCTATCAGCCTTTTATCATGACCGTAAAGACTACATTTCTTCAATTATTGATTTCAGTCCTGAAACAAAAATCAATGACCATTTATGGACAAGATTTGGGGAGCACAATAATAGAAGAAGAAAACTTTGAGTAGAAGGAATAGATTTAAATACTAATTTTGTATTCCACTTTTACACTTTTTCATATAACAACTTAAACCAGCAAATCTTATAAAGGAGAACCATTTTAAATGCTTTCAGAGGAAAATCAGGAAAATGGCCCTGCCAAATAAAATGAGAACTTTGCCTGAAGCTATGCAGCCATCATTTTGGTAGGGCCTGTGTACGTGAAATACCCCAAGACTAAAAAGAAAAAAACAGGCAACCCAACAAAACTTTTTAAGAATTCAGAAAGGAAATTCTTTCACTGTATATAAAAGGAAGCCTCTTCCAGCCCAAGCTCTTTAAGTGAATATTGCCTTACAATCCTTTCTTTTTACTTCATATGCATCTTAAGTCTTGTACATACATACCTAAATACTTAGGCATGTGTATAGACATCAACATTCTTTCAAATCCAATTTTTCCTAAGTTTTTTTGAAATTTAGCCTATTCCAAAACTTGACTCCCAGGTTGCTGCAGGAAAGGACTATTCTAACAGAAGCACACTGCCAAATTCAGTACAACAGCCTTAAAAATTCATAGTAAACTGCAAAAAATGGCTTCAGAAATGCATACCTGTTTTATCAGCATAATGTGGGCTCTGTCATAAGCATTAGTGTACTCTAAGTAGACCCATTCTGTGGTGCTTTCACCTCAGTAGTACCTGTGGCCAGGTGAGCAAGGCTGTCTTACAACTTAATCTAAACCCCCATGGTCTCTTTTTGCCAGTAAAATTGATTCCTTTCTTCCCTGTGTCTGTTCCAGTTCTTCTAGAACTACCTAAAAGTTTGATCCAGGTTGTCCTTCTGGACAGCTTTTTTCACCTGCGTTGTTGCAGATGTAGACACACTATGTGTAGACATAAACCAACAGCTGATCTGAACTACTTTAATTTGTTATTGTGTGTATTTATTCTCTGTCATGCAAATGTTAAATATTACCCCAAAGAGCAAAATGGACTGGAAAAATACTTTGGTGCCTCGTCCAGGAGCAATGAGTGCAGTTCCTCAGAACACTACAACCTCTGGTAGCTTTGAGCAAATCATTCTTCTTCCTTTGCCTAAGGTTTTTGTCTCAGAAACTGTGTAGTAATATTTCCTTTCCCCCAAAACTTTTCCTATTTTTATCTTCAGACACTGTAAGCTCCTGGTGCAGGAAACTTCTTGCTGAGTGTTTGACTGGAACCAGAATGAGAAAACTCTGTCTCACCTTCAACTTTTTGTGCACTTTGTTGGAATGAAACTAACATAAGTGCTAAAAATATTCAGCCAGTTCTGTTGAGGCCATTCAAACTAACATTACTGTTTGGCTGTTTTCAGCTTTTCCTCATTGTGCAAGATAGTAGTTTTAAATATGTTATTGCTAAAATAGTTTAACAATTCCTGTATAAACATAACTAGTTGCCATCTAAACAGCTGAAACACCATTTTTCACGAGGTGCCTGGCTAGGGGGAATTTCCAATAAGAACTGACATAATACTTCTGCTTGTGAAACAGACAGGCAGGGTCACCTATGTCATCCCTGGGCTGCGCTGCAAAGGAATATCTTTGTGTCAACAGGTCGATATGACCTGTCCTCATCATTGGTGCAAAAGTACTGGCAAGTTTGGAGAACTGCCGTTGGCAAAGTTAGAAGTTATCTTTGTGACTTTCACTTGGGGTCGAATGACGGGAACAGACACCTCACTTTAGACAAGCAAAAGAAAAGAAAAACAAGTTTAAAATGGGCAATGTTTTTGACATATCCTCTACATCTAGCAAAAAGCAAAGACTAATACCTATTCTGACTGAAGGCCAAATGCTGAGCCTTGGCTGCATATGCTTGGCTCTCATTGTAATCAGCAGGAACTCCATGTGAGTATATCGAAGGTCAGAACTGAACCCTGATTTGAGCTCAGATCAATATAACCACATGATTTCACCAGCTCCACCTAAGTGTAATAAAGTAGAACTTAAGCCATCATATCACTGATTAATGCATTTCATGTTTAAGTCAAGATACAGAACTTTATTTAAATAAATGGCAGTTCAAGGAAACGAAAGTCAATGTAAACCAAATGAATGCCTTGCTGTACAAAATGTAAAAAACCAAGCCATTCATCAGAGTGTAGCATAATTATTCTGAGTGCAAGACAGTAAATCTGAAGGAATAAGAGATGTGCTAGGAAATCAGGCACTAAAGCTGCAGAAGGAGAAGCAAGTGATGGGTGGATTTAAGTCAGACATGTCACCTCAACTACAGCACAGAAGTTTAAAGTACAGCAGGCAATCTTTATCCTTAAGTGCTGATGAGAACTGGACAGTTCCAGTTGGATCCAAGAGGAAAGTACACAAGCTGTTCTCCAGTCCTTCTGCTACTGAAGAGAGGAGGATTTTCCCTTTTGAGGCTCCTACTGCCTTGAATTAGCTTTGCATCCTCTGTTTCATCTGTCCCCCCAGAGTGTGAGACTACAATGATTCTTCTTGCAGAACATCACAGTTTTCATTCCACCCTCTGTCTTGGCTTAGGAGGGCGACTATGTGAAGCACAGGCTCTGTTGTACAGCATGAGTTAACCCCCCAGGCTGCCTGTTCTGAGCAGTGCAGGGTCTGAAGTACAGGGCACTTCTAACTCCATTCCAGCAGAAACCATGCAGGACACTTGCTTGAGCTCTGGTCACACTTCTGTGAATCCTGTGAAGGCAGCCAGGCAGGATTTGCTATTTAAATTTAGTTCTTGAATAAAAAATTCCTATTTCCTTGTTTATAAACAGGCACATGCACAATCCATACATACAGATACAGATACAGTTGTTTAGAGTTACATACACATAGATACAGTTGGTTGCATACAACAACCTGTCCTAAACTACCACATCTCTCATTGTAATTATTTTTATTTTTAAAAAATTTTTGGCAAAGAATATTCATCATCCATTTGGGATGCACTATTCCATTTACATTCTTAGAACAGGAAAAATTACCCCTCAGAGCCCCTCCCAATTTGCTTGTCTATTAATATTCAGTTTAGCTGATTTTATATTTTTAGAAAGTAGAATATATTTAGAAAGTAGAAAATTAGTACAGCCAAGTATAAAATGCAAAAATATATATAAAATGTTAAATAAGTCTGAAATGTTTGCATATTATGAAAGAATTTTTCAGTTTCAGTCTTCCTGAACGAAAATGGAGATTGTGTATTATGGTGTGACATAATATATGCTCTACTTTAAACTGTATTATGATTTGGAATATTTTACTACTGAAGGAGAAGCACTCAGATCTTAAACAAGCCAGGCTTGAGTAAGAGCCAGGAGTAATAAAACTGTCTTCCAGCTGCTACTGTGCAACATACCAGCAGAGCCTTTCCTGTTGGCTACTAGGGTTCATGTTACATTTAACCTTGAGCTGTTCTGGTAATGTGGGGCATGGTTCCACTTCCTTACTCCATCATGGTCACACTAGTGTGATGACACATCATCAACACGGCACAGCAATGAAGATGTCTACCAGGGCTCCCCCAGAAGGTACTGAGCATTTTGTTTGCACAGACAGCGGTTCTGGCTCTTGATTTTTCTATTTGTGCTTCCCTTAGCCATATACAGCCTTTGAGAGTTTGGTCTCAAGCATTAAAAGGACTTCCAAGACAAGGTCTTGCAGATTATGGTGACTCGTCATTCTTTGTTATTTCAATATCCTCCTCCTTCAATGCCCCAACTGTAACCACAGCATCCTATATATTTGACTTAAAGCGGGAAGCCTTAATTCTAGAAAATATGAGGTCCCTAAGGAAACAGATACCTCTAATGTGCAGAGGCCTGTTAGCCTTGATATAACCACAGCAGACTAGAAGGGAGAGGGGCAAGACAGAGAATCGTGTCTATTTGGTACATTTATTTAGCAGGTTCAAGCCCTGAAATAGGATACACTTCGAAGACATTTGAAAAGAATATGGTAGAAGAGAGGAAGAAAAATCTATAAATCTTCCACACCTGATCCATTGCTTTGCCTGTCCATTTAAATCACCCTCTCTGCTTTCTCAGAGCTTCTCCACATAAACAAACATAAACAAATTACCTATCCTTGCTTTAGCCCATGACGCATACAAAATAAGATGAGTGGGGAGGAAGGGGGTGTTGAGGACTGGGGACCAGTGAGAAACTAGGATAGAAAGTCAGGAGGAAAAAGGAGAGAAAACAAGATGCAAAGAGAAAAAAGGGCAAAATAAAAACAGATAGCGAACTACTACTACATTCCCACAGACCCAAGCTAGCGAAAAAAAAAAGTACAAACCACATCAAGACTGCACTTTAAAATGCCTGGCTTATTTTCACTGTTTTTACTCCAGTGAGATATTACTGGTCAGCATCCAAAGACCACACCCTCTTATTGAAAAATACAGCTGCAGACCAACCACTGTTATTCCATGAGTAGTAATGATACTTGCCAGAGTAAGGCAAAAAGTGGGGAAAAAAAGTGTCTAATCAGAACTGTAGGGGAAAAAATGTGTCTGTGTGGAAAAAGGTAATTTCCGAGTTGAAAACTGGAAAACAGTAAACAAACTCCTGTGAGATGAACTAACATTGTGCCCTGCAATGAAAAGTAATTGGAAAGTAAAGAAAACAAGGGGTTTGGTGCCAGAACATGACAAAAACCATCACAGAGCCTCAGATCCCAGCTAACTCAGGCACTTGTGGTGCTAGGCACCTCTTGGAAGAACAGTCTGTCTCCTGTTTGACCCAGGAGAGTTCACAGGAATTTATAAATGATAGCTGCCTCTCCTGAAGGGGACCTAACAGGTATAAAGAACATTACTGCCTTGGCACTGCCCTTTCCAACCCCACAACCACAAAAATTCACCATGACATCATTAGGATAGAGATCAACACCACTGAATCGAGTTCTATTTTCATGGGAGTCAATGGTAAAACTCGAGATTTATTGCAAAAGCACTTGTCTGAAAAGCTTTTCTGAACTTAGCCATTGTCTTATTTTTCAAATCATATTTTATTGCTTTTTTGGGCAGGGGCGGAGGAAAGCCTGATATTACCCTTTTATAAAAGAATCCCAAGTACATCACGAACCCTCCTGTAAAACAGTGGATTGCCATCTCAGACATAAATTTCTTCTGAGATGAAATCATATGTGCTCATTGTCTCCATGCAGGAAAAGGTTGTATGTGCCTGAAACTTGTCCATCTTTCCAATTTGTACCAGCCGGTCTAATGACGCTTGTGGAAAAAAGTAATGTTTTATTTTGTATAGGTCTCTGGGGCATTATTCTTACTAATTTATGAATTATAAAAATGAGTTACAAAGCCCACCATATCACAAAGACCCCCCCATCATGATCATCTGTAAGTCAGTTACCTTCCTTGTGCTTCATCCAGAAATGCAATGCCAAAGGATGAGTGCATGGAAACTACTGACAAATCTGAAAGAGCTAGTGGTAACCTGAGAAGGAACCTGAGAAGGAACCTGAGAAGAAACCTGAGAAGACAGCTGGCCTGTGAGGCCCTGTGTCAACACACAAGTAGCTAGTAAAGAATCTGTGTTTAGGAGAAATGCAACAAAGCTGCAGCATCCCCAAAGCATTTAAGAGCCCAGCATGTACCCCAGAACAGTGGTCCAGTGAGTGTGCTGCAGCAGATCTCTATCAATCAGCAAAAAAGAACAAGTCTAGATATACCCATGATTCATTCAAATGAGATGGTGATACTAGCTCCTATAACCCATGATGTCCCCACCCTTGTAGACAAGGCCATGTACTTTGGCCCCTAATAGGAACTTCATGTACTTACTAGACAAAAATAAATCTCTTCTCAGCACTCTTAATGTTTGGTATAATCTATGTGCATCACAATAACATGGGTAGCATTGAAAAATCAGCACTGCTTTTAACTGCTAAGTCATTGCCCTTTCATCAATCAATAACTCCAGATCTTTTTCTAAGGGAACATTTTGTCCAGAGTCCTCAAGGGAATCTTGCATGGGGAGTTCCTATGTGATCTTTGGAAGCAAAGACACCAAGTTGATTGAAGACTTCTATAAAAAACTCATGTGAGATCTGGTTTGTGTAGGGCATTCTGGTCTTAGAACCTCATGCTTACTGCCAGTAGGACTGCTTGGTCCAAGGTCATCGTCTCTCCTTTGCTGCATGGTTCCTTGCACATGGCTACTTGAATTCTGTTTATTTGAACATAGGATCACTTCCATGAACCCAGAACATGGGGTTGTATGTAGGTGTATCTGTGTATTAACCTAATGTGCTGCTGCTTTTCATTAGTGCCATGAGAAGAAGCAAGCTGAAGCTGCTTCAGGACACTTAAACAAGGCTAGAGCTCTATGTAGAGGGTTAAAGCAACCACTAGTAGTTCCAAGTTGTCATGTCAGTGAGTAGACCTGGTACAATGCCAAAATGTTTTCTTTCTTCTCATCCTAAATATTGAAGGAGGTAGCTGACGGTTAAGTGGTTGCTGCTTCACTGTTTATTGAATGTGACCTGACCGCCACACTTCCCTTTCCACCTTGCACCACAGGCAGCCAAAAGTATGTGTAGCTTCTCATGAATTCTGGTGGTTTACTGCTCCACGTGTAACAATTTCAGCATGTCTTAATATGCAAAGCTGCAGACTGTGGCAGCTCAGAAGCAGCTTCAGCCTGCTATGAGGCTCCAGCCTTTGGAAAATATGTGGGAAAATAGATAGCTGGAGGTAGCAACTGCTTGGCCTGTCCATTTTAAATCACTGGTGAGTCTTGGTTCTGAGTGTTCCTCACTGTACTGTACAAATGCCTTCACACAGTTAATCCCAGGGACCCTGCAGCCCACAGCAAAGCCTGAGCTTTGGAATCTCTCTGTCATACGTTATAGCTAGCTCTCAACAAGGATTGCAGGCCCAAGCTAGTGGTGCTGCGACCATGCAGTCATTTGCAATCACTTAGTTTTTCTCAAGTGACGGTGAGATATCCCTTACATCTATTCAAATAATGGAGAGAAGGAACTGTTTCAAAGAAATGGCTTATAATTAAGGTAAGCATTCAATGTTGCAATGACTCTGTGACTCACTCATTTACTTGGGTCCTCTTACTAGCTGCTCCGTAGGTGCAAATAAGGGAATTCCAAAGGGAAGTCAATATTTGGGTCTTGTTTTATTTAGAACTAACTGGTTGCCAAAACCCCACCTTTATTTTAGTATGAGTCTATGGAAAGAATTTTCCATTTGTTTTGAATAATTTTCAGCTCTGTGGAAAAGACCTGTGCAAATGGTTGGGACTTTTTGATTACAAAAGATGCTTCTATTGAATGTTATGATTGTGACTTCAGAGTCAAAGACTACTACAAAATATCTAGTGTTATTTCCTCTGGGTGTGGGCTTTCCCTGTAAAGGAGCATTTGATATTTCTAGGTCTTTGTTAAGTTTTTAGTCTTACAATAGAAGGGCAAGGTAACTGAATGCTCTGTAAGAACATTTACCCTCCTTATATTTTAGCTCTCCATGGAAGATGATTTTTTTTTAGGCAGCAACAGAAATACAGACTAGCTATATGGACTGGAAACTGGCATTGGGTTTGCAAGAATTTTGTAGAGCTTATCTGCCCTGACAGAAGGTGCCTCAATTCCCTTATTATTAAAGAACTTAATATTACTCACCTGCCACAGGCTTGATACAGTAGGAATAAATATTTTTAGGAACCCAGATGCTGCAGCATAATTTATCTTATTGGTGTATCAGAGCCTAATTCTCTAATACCTATAACATACTTCCATGATTCATGGAGGAATGGCAGTAGTGATGTCACATTGCATGTAAGAAGGCAACAATAATTTACATTCTCGTACCTTGTGCATTTAATTTTCACTGAGAACCTTGCCTGGTTTAAGAAAGTTTACAATTGGAATATTGCACTGCTCTGCAAAATGCTCTAATCACTGTGTTAACAAAAATTCTGAGTTGGAGGAGTCTGCAGGTGACTTAAGTTGTTTTTTCAAGTGCTTTGTGCCAACAGAGCAGGGGGCAGAACTCAAACCATAATCCTTAACCCAAGGGTTTTATTTTTCCAGGAAATCCATGGGTCCCGATGGAATGCACCCACGAGTGCTGAAGGAACTGGCAGACATCATTGCTGAGGCACTCTCCATCATCTGCAAAAGGTCGTGGAGAACAGGAGAGGTGCCTGACGACTGGAGGATAGCAAATGTCACTCCAGTCTTCAAAAAGGGCAAGAAGGAGGACCCAGGGAACTACAGGCCGGTCAGTCTCACCTCCGTCCCTGGAAAGGTGATGGAACAACTCATTCTGGGTGTCCTCTCCAAGCAAGTAGATGAAAAGAAGATCATCAGGAGTACCCAGCATGGATTCACCAAGGGGAAATCATGCCTGACCAATCTGATAGCCTTCTATGATGGCATGACCGGCTGGGTAGACGAGGGGAGAGCGGTGGATGTTGTCTACCTTGACTTCAGCAAGGCTTTTGACACTGTCTCCCATAACATCCTCATAGGGAAGCTCAAGAAGTATGGGTTGGATGAGTGGACAGTGAGGTGGATTGGGAACTGGCTGCATGGCAGGGCTCAGAGGGTTCTGATCGGCGGGGCAGAGTCCAGTTGGAGGCCGGTAGCTAGTGGAGTTCCCCAGGGCTCAGTACTCGGCCCAGTCTTGTTCAACTTGTTCATCAATGACCTGGACGAGGGGACAGAGTGTACCCTCAGCAAGTTCGCTGATGACACAAAGCTGGGAGGAGTGGCTGATACGCCGGAAGGCTGCGCTGCCATTCAGCGGGACCTGGACAGGCTGGAGAGTTGGGCGGAGAGGAACCTGATGAAGTTCAACAAGGGCAAGTGCCGAGTGCTTCACCTGGGGAGGTCGAACCCCATGCACCAGTCCAGGCTGGGGGCTGACCTGCTGGGAAGCAGCTCTGCCGAGATGGACCCGGGGGTCCTGGTGGATGACAAGCTGACCATGAGCCAGCAGTGTGCCCTTATTGCCAAGAAGGCCAATGGCATCCTGGGGTGCATTAAGAGGAGTGTGGCCAGCAGGTCGAGGGAGGTGATCCTCCCCCTCTGCTCTCCCCTAGTGAGACCCCACCTGGAGCACTGGGTCCAGCTCTGGGCTCCCCGGTTCAAGAAAGATGAGGAACTCCTAGAGAGAGTCCAGAGGAGAGCAACTAGGATGATGAGGGGACTGGAGCATCTCCCCTATGAGGAAAGGCTGAGGGAGCTGGGCTGGTGTAGCCTGGAGAAGAGAAGACTGGGGAGGGGACCTCATCAACACGTACAAATATCTTAAGGGTGGATGTTGTGAGGATGGAGCCAGACTCTTCTCAGTGGTGCCCAGTGACAGGACAAGGGGCAATGGGTACAAACTGAAACATAAGAGGTTTGAGTTGAATATGAGGAAAAACTTCTTTACTTTGAGGGTGACAGAGCACTGGAAGAGGCTGCCCAGGGGGGTTGTGGAGTCTTCTTCTCTGGAGATATTCAAAGCCCGCCTGGATGAAGTCCTGTGTAACATGCTCTGGGTGAACCTGCTTTAGCAGGAGGGTTGGACTGGGTGATCTTCTGAGGTCCCTTCCAACCCTTGCCATTCTGTGATTCTGTGATATCAGAACCCAAGACTAGGTACTGCAAATAAAAGGACCTCCTTAATCTGAATTTACGTTGGACTGAAGCAATGAAGTGAAGTGCAAAAGCAGAGAGGTGTGCTATTTGTTTTAACTGATGCAATGATCTGGGAAGAGGCTTTTCCTCTCACACTAGCCTTTTGTTCCAAAACTTTAATTCTGAATAGTCCTGGCCGACATGGAAAATGGATGCTAAAGCTTTTCTGAAGCAGTGAAGGAGTACCTTTATACCCACAAGTAACCATGTTCAGGGAGGGGCACAGTTTGAAGTTGCAGGTGATAAATGTAACCAGGATTAAGTGTTCAGTCCCAGTAAAGGCTTAAAATAAGAACCGTTGTTTCAACCAATGTAAAACACTAAGTCAGTTAATGACAGCGTTGCTATTCCAACCTATGTTGAATAAAGATCTAGCCCCAAAAGGTGGTAAGGCTGCCTCCAGCCTCTGAGTTTAAACAGGACTATTTTGCACATTTCTTTTGAAGCAATCTTTTACAAATGCTGTTTTCTTCCCTATGAATATGTTTGGTAAATATTCTCATACCAGCAATCTGCCCATGCAGAGCCCTAGTTATGACAAAGGAATAGCTATATGCCACAGCTCCGAGTGCCTCTCAGCAGGTTTTCCAATATTTCAGTGTAAGGTTCAAACCAGGGCTTCTATAACTTCTGGGGTTGTTTAGTCTGGAGAAGAGGAGGCTGAGGGGAGACCTTATTGCCCTCTACAACTGCCTGACAGGAGGCTGTGGCGAGGCAGGGGTCGGCCTCTTCTCCCTGGTAATGTACGATAGGATGAGGGGAAATGGTCTGAAGTTGCGCCAGGGCAGGTTTAGGTTAGACATTAGGAAAAATTTCTTCACAGAAAGGGTTGTCAGGCTCTGGAATGGGCTGCCCAGGGAAGTGGTTGAGTCCCCATCCCTGGAGGTATTTAAAAGACGGGTAGATGAGGGACATGATTTAGTGGTGGGATGGCAGTGCTAGGTTAACAGTTGGACGTGATGATCTTAAAGGTCTTTTCCAACCTAGACAATTCTATTCTATGATTCTATAACCATATGTAACCAGACCTCAAATGAACTTGGTCTTTGCAGTAGCAACAGACCCTCAGCATTTACAGAGTAGTTCTCTAATCTCCGGAGCTATTCCTGATCCTCAGGATTGCCCGTTCTTATGCTTAGGACACGCACTTTCAGGGCCATCCTCTGAGTGAGTGGTCGACAGGAGGTCTCTGCACCCAGCGCCAAGCGCTCACACAGCTGTTTTGCAACTCTCTTCAGGGCAAAGCTTTGTGCCTGCCCGCCGATAGAAACAACGGAGGAAACATTTTTCCGCATGTTTGATCAGAATGCTGACTGCAAACAGGTGATGTGTTGCAGTGACATCTTTTCATCTAGGGAGAGAAGAGGAGGTTCATTTTTTTTGGCTGCTGCTCTCAGAGCTTCCTGAGACAGCAAGTTGCAAAGTAAATCAAACACTTTGCATTCATGGCATGATTTAAAAAGCAAACAACAATGAAAAACCAGAGATACTGAGGGTCTGAATCTGAATACTGAGCAGGAGCAGGGAACATGATGTAGCTGTCTTCTGAAAGTTTTGCTTTCTGGTCAGGGGATGTGCTTTGCTCATGGTAGCTCTGTGATTTGTGCAGATCTCAGGGACACTGGCCAGATCAGAGTAGCATGTGCCACACAATCCTCTTAGGTCATTTCTCTAATTAACATGAGTTAAGGAAGCAGGCTAATGAAGTTTCTTCCCCTAAGAAATACATTCACTCACATTTAATCATCATGTTGTCACCACCCTTGGCCATAGGTCAGCCAGCAGGCTAAACTAAACCTGGTAGAGCACAGGGCCCTGAAAGAATATAAATCTAAAATTGAGAGCAGGATGGGCATGAAAAATAAAAGAAACAATGAGCCAGTGAACAGCATATACACTTTATCTTTGTGGTTCAGAAAAGTGTTTTTCTTCCTACTGGGAAATGAAGTGCCAATAGAGTTCATTTGGACATTATGTGCTCCTCCGAACCTACAATGAGACAGGAAGGAGAAACGCCTCAGATGAAGTTAGGCTTTAAGAGAAAATAATGTACTCATCTGCCTGTACCAAAGGTTTTTAGTGAATTGGAGAGTAAAAGCAAACAGGAAACAGGTCTGGAAAAGACTTAAGATGTTCATTATTTGTTAAAAATCCCCAATATCTCTTGCGTAGCACACAGGAATGATCAATTAGGTTAGAAGAGTTTGTCTATCCCTATTTTGGGGTTCATTCATCCCTGAAGAAATACAATGTAGTGTAAAGTATCCACAGGATTCAAAGATTTGAGGTCTAATTATTGAATAAAACTTCAGATGAGCTACAAGGGTCAGCCCTAGTCTTAAAGGTCTGCCTGGTTAGTCTGTGGTGGTTTTACTTCCTTTACCAGCTAGAAAGGCTGGAGCTACTGTCCATGTCTGGAACATAAGACTCTCTGACATTCAAGGACAGTAAAGTCTTTCATGAACTAAATCAGCAGGAGCAGAATATGGTTCAAAAGTGGCTTCACATCATTCTGCTTGTCTCTGCAGAGTCACTGTAGGCAGGTCACCTCTTTTAACCTGGGGAAGGCTATATTCTTGCAACACAGCTTTCTCTTGGCCATGAGAGGAGCATGAAAAAATAACTAGAAGGATTAGCTAGTGAATAGCACATCTTGTATTTTTGTGGTTTGAGGAAAAAACTTTATAATGGAAGCAGGGTTACATGTAGGCTGGGTTTTGATTCTGCTGTGTTCCTCTATACATTGACAACAGAAGACGAATAATGCTCAAACATCTCAAGAGACTTAACTGTCACCCAGGCTTAAATAACGAATTGAACTAATTCGTGGATGCTCAGACTTCATAGTGAGTTAGACAGGAAGTAACTCCAGGCTCAGTTATCCACAGGAACGTTAAGAAACTACGTTTATGCAGCAAGGGACCCTGGTTATACAAGCCCCAGAACACATGTCCTGAGCTTCTGTGAATCTAGTCCTCATCAGCCACATAGGCAGGGATAGCATTTCCATTCCTGCATTCCATTTCCCTGGCATATGGCATAGGCCTTCCCAGGCACTCTTTGCTACAGAGCCTTCCCATGTAAAACATGTGTTTGATGAACAACTTCTCTTCTTGCAAAATTTCTAATAATGACTCTCCAAAACAACAATAAAACCACTAAACCCTTGCAATTTGCTGAATTCATGTAAATACTGCACTTCACTTGTGTCATTACTTTGCCTCCCTATGTCTTTCTGTTGAAGCTCCTTCACTGAAATCTTAGTTAATGCACCAAACCAGAGTTAGGCTGAGTTCCTCCTGTTGTTGCCAGCCTGAATGATTTAGTAGTATTAATGGTTTAGGGCAGTATCTCTTACCACTTAAGGACCTTAGCTGTAACCCAGGTAAATGTTAAACTCTCTTCAATTTACAGTGACACTGCCCAATAGCACCTTCCCAGATGAAAGCATATGAAATGCTAAACATCTGCTCATTGCCCAGTAAAAGCTAATGGGCAGCCTACAGCGTATTTCTGACTCATCAACTGGCCAGTTAGCACTACTCCAAAGCTAAAGTACTTTCACATGCTAGAAGGTTTATTACCTTGGCTGTTCAGCCATAATAATGTGCAAATACTATTTTCTTGTTACTGGTCTCTATGTTTTAAGCCAGCACAGGTTATGTGGACATATTTAAGTGAAAAGGTGACTCTA
This sequence comes from Nycticorax nycticorax, assembly GCA_023375905.1. NCBI lineage: Eukaryota > Metazoa > Chordata > Aves > Pelecaniformes > Ardeidae > Nycticorax > Nycticorax nycticorax. The sequence goes on from JAKFQP010000147.1 coordinate 106,325, forward strand.
TTTCTCATTATATCACTTGACATTTATTGACTAAATACTGCTTTCAGTGGGTATTAGCTTTATACTTGTGCCATACAGAGCACAAGATGCATAGCTAGTGCTTAGGAAATAGCAAAGTGGTGGCCGTGGTATGTGTTCTAAGGATTCTGGACCCAATTAATCATTTCTCTTGAGATTTTCTGTATCAGTGCCCTTTATGTTGGATAGGCTACCCCCTTATGTTTCTGGGATGGCAGGCAAAAGTAGCTGGTAAGTACCTTGTTCTGAAACACTGAAATCCCTGTATTATTCTGTGCAATGTTTGATACCGTGTTTACCATGGCTAAACACTGTTTGGGGCAACTTGGGTAGATAGTTGTTATCTTTTCTGCTTACATTTCCTCTGCCTCAGTTGCTAGGCATGTGTGTGGCTAGCTGGAGTGCTGCCTAATTTTCTGTATCCATGGATCTTGGTACAGCTAGCTGCTGTTGTCGCTGCTGTGCTTCTTGTCTGCCTCTCTGATCTTTCCAGTTGCCCTGACCTGACTGAACCTGTGATCTACAAGCTATTGGGTTTGTCCTTTAATTTTACCAAGTAAGCAAAAGCATGATGAATATGCTATATTTTAAGTTAGTTATGTGAAACTGCTCATGTCCTGTGAGGGGGAGGACAAGAGGCAGTGGGTGCAAACTGAAACACAGGACATTTTATCTAAACATAAAGCTTTTTTACTCTGAGGGTGGTCAAATCCTGGAATAGTTTCCCCAGAGAGGCTGTAGTGCCTCCATCCTTGGAGATACTCAAAACCCAACTGTATGTAGTCCTGAGCTACGCGCCGTAGGCGACCCTGCATGAGCGGGTCAGCTGGACTGCCAGTCTTCACTCATCTCTGGCATTGTGACACTCTCACCACAACTTGATCCATGCCAAATAAAGATGCTCAAGCCCAACATCTGACTTGACAAGATTTTTCAGGAATTGGTTCGCAGTGGATGAGAAAGAAACATGCTAAACTCTGGAGTACGCTGGAGCCCAGGAAAAGCACAACGGATTCGTTGCTCCTAATGCTTCTTCCAATTTGGGGCTGCAGATTCCCTTGACCCCTCTTTGGCACAGCCTCCAGGTCCACTTCACACAGACACTCCCCACTTACTGCTGATGCTTATCCCTGTTCTTTTGCCTTTAGGCATACTTTATCTGTTAATTTTTTTTTTCCCCTCCTTCCATGCCCCCTTTCTTCCTCCCCCCAGCTCCCCCACCCCCCAAAAGAAAAGGATATTGCAAAGCACCTACTGCTTTCCCACTAGCCCTCAAGGAATAAATACAGCCCAAGGGCATAGGTTCATTTAAAAACTGTTACACTGCTCAAATGTTTTTTGAAAATTTGACACAGCCTCCCTGGAAATGGGGTCTCATAAAGTAAGTATTTTTGGGGCTTCTCATTACGGAGGGTAATACGTGACTCATCTAAAAAGAAGTTAAAACTTAAACTGCTGCCTGAGTAACCAGCAGTCACTAACGAGACTTGCTACACATTCTCTACTTACTTACTAGATGCATTAAATGAATGGGATAGCCTCAGTGTGGGCAGCTTTGATGATTTTAATATATTTAATTAGAGTTAACTTTTTCAGGATGGTTCTTTTCTTGTAACTAAATCTGGAGGATAAAACTAAGCATCAGTGAACTCAGTGGCAGAACTCCCACCAACTTAATTGGGATCAGGATTCTTCGCATGTCTGAAATACTTTCAACTTTCTAAAGCCTTTTCTAATAGTGTATTGCTTGGAAAAGACTTGGATGCTCATGAGGAATGTGGATTTTGGTAAAGTGTGATGAATATTTTAGTTACCAGGAGAAAAAGGCTGAAAACTTTGAAATATGTGCACAAATCCAGTTTTATTTTAGTTACTTCTTCAGTAGCTATACAGAATACTTTGGAAACTGGACATTCACTGAATTAAGTGTGATTAGTCTTACTAAAAACCCAAGTCACTGTCTAATCACTTTTAAAAATCATTGTGCAGGAAGCATTTTGCTGCTCCTATTTAAAACAAGATCTGACAAATGAAATTGTAAAAAATAAAAAGTAAAAAATGCACAAAACTATCAAAATGGCCTAGAGCATTAAAACCTAAAAGACTTCATTTAAAAAAAAAAAAAAAAAGGCTGCTGTTAGTTGTATCTAGTGTACTACGCATAGGTACAAGTGACTGGAAGCTTAGAAGTTTATATAGTTATTAATTACATTGAAAGCATACATACATGTAGGCCTATTAAGTAGTGTCAGATGATGTTTAAAAATCCCCTATTTCTGATATTCTCAGTGTGGTATCAGAAGTGGAATTAAGAGGAGGCTAGAATCAGAAAACAAACTACTTAATTCTGACAGGAGCCTAAGAAAAGGCGTCTAACCTCTGAAGTAGTTTATGGCACTGGTTAGTTTAGTGTCCCGTAATTGGCATTCTCTCAGAGGAACTGCAGGTAGCCTGGAAGCTGCCCTAGTGTATTTCTATGTACAAGGTATAGAAATATAGCTGGCTGTTGGCCTTTAGCCATGCAAGTCTTCTGTCCCCGGTTAAACATTCAGCAGGTCTTATGCAAACGTGTGCTGGTGCTTCTCAGTTGTTCTCCTGCGGCACTCCTGTTGCCTAAAAGGAAAGAGGAGAGGTTGCTGTTTTAAGGAAGGAGAGAGTCACCACCCTCTTCATGTTCTCAGCATGGGCCTTTATTCCCGCAGTAGCTTAGCACCTTAAAATATTTCGTGTATTTATTTTCAGTACGCCTTGCCAGAGTTTTACAGGGGGCCCTGTGCACCTGACAAAATCGCCCTGTCCATTGGCTCCGTGTGACCCCAGCGAGCCCACGGCAGAAGGGCAGCTGAGGAGGGCTTGCTCCTTCAGGCTGTGTTTTCTTCCCAATACTCTGCTCTACTTTGTTTTGATGGAAACTGCTTGAAAGCCCAGCTTGGAAGAGAGGCTGCAAAGAGAAGCCTCCTCCCCTGCCCCGTAAAATTCCTGGCAGCAGGAACTGATACGCTGTGACGCCCAAGACAGAATCAGTTTTCCCTCAGTGGACTTTCCCATCAGCATTCTCACGGTCTGTACCCGAACTGTGTAAACAATTACTTACACAGGCAAGTCCTTGGGTATACTACATACTATTTTTATTATTAGGCCTATGTAACTTGAGATATATATGTAACTGGAGATGTAGTCAATTAAGACTTCATAATGGCCAGAAGCTGCTAAGGATTTACCCCTGTATTTTACCTGCAGAAAATTTTTAAGAAAAAGAGGAAGCACTGAATGTGCTTTAGCTAGGCAGATCTCGCTCATAAAATATACACAAATATACTTTACATTACTCTCCTGGTGTTTCTAACTTACAGCTGTCTTCCTACGTCCTTTTGAGATCTGGTAAGCAGAAGAAAGTTTGATTTTCCAGTCAGCTTTCCAGAAACCCTCACTGAGACCAGAAGGTTTTTGCAGCGTTAAGTCATTTCGGGCAGCTGGATGGCCCAATCTCCTTACCACTTTCCCCCTTACTGGCATTCCATTTACAGGAATTCATGAAAGAGACCCAATGATTAAGATTTACCTCTCTCCTGTAAGCCAGATCCAGTTTCCCACAAAAGGTACTAACACTGCCAGACGGTTACAGATCAAGGGTAGGGAACAGTCCAAGTCAAAACATCTATTCTTGTTTGTTATCTTACATACTTCATATTCAATAAACACTTAAAAAGACAGCAAGCAAACACTGAATTTGTGCATGAATTTTGTTCAACATTTTTCCATGTTTATTTCCCTTTAAAATCTGAATTATAAATTTGAGTTTACTTTCTCAAGGACCTTTCAAACTCAGGAAGGTCAAAGTTTGTGTTTCAGCTATTTGGTAAATTTGTAATCACTTAGTGTGACAAGCTTCAAAGAAACAATTTACATGGAACTTGTCAATTATATAAAAATCTAACTGGATCTTATGAAGGGCTCACTCCGGGAAGTTCCTGAGCACTCAATTTCTGGCTTCAGTGAAAGGTGAAAGTGTTCTGTATTTAACAAAACTAAACAGTTTTGGAACCTCTGTTGCTGAACATGAAGAATCTGTCTGTCTTTGCTGCCCGTATAAGTAGTTACGTTTCCCAATGCATGGAAGAGCACTTAAAGGAACCCTATTAAACTCTCCCAGATGTCCTAGACTGGTGCCCCAAAGCTGATCGTAAGATTTCTTTTCTATCCAAATGAAATCTCATGCCATTGCTCAAGAATGCAGATAACAGCCAACCAGCCTGCTCTTGCTCTCAGAGCAAATCTTTGTGTCAAAGTTTTGATTTTAAAGAATTAAATTAACTTCCTTAAAGAATTCCTTACAGTAAGCTATGAGGCTTAAAACAACTGACTTGAAATATGATGGGTTTTGGCAGAACAGTTTAGGCAGGAAATGTTACACATGACTTAAGCTGGTCAAAACAGTGTAGCTGCTTCACCAGTTTCCATTGACTCGTTGCATTTACCATCGTTTGCTGCCTGAAGACGCTTAGCTAGTAGCACAGTTCTCATTAGTCCTCCTCTCTGCTGGGAACTCATCTGCTGATGAAGGGGAGGCAAGCTACAAAGCAGGAAACTCCACAGGAGGGAAGCACAAACCGACAAATGGAGTAGTATTTGGAAATGGGTTTTATGCTGGCCCTAGAGGGACATGCCCCAGGAAAGGTGGGGCTGCTGGACCTCCTGCCTGTCCTGGGACACCGGCACTTTGCCCTGCATGGGCAAGAGGGCAGCCCCTCATCCCTGTCCCCACAGGGCCCGTGGCCAGGCTCTCGTACTTACGCAGAGAGTCCTTTCTCCAAACTGGCTGTAGAAGGTCATCTTGACTTTGTGCTTGTGTCCAGTCCTCTGATCAAAGGTGTTACAGCTGTCGAAGGGTGGGCTGTACAAATGCAGGCTAACGGCAGACTCTGTGTGGCTTATGTTCTCCACACGGTGCAGGCCAATGGAGTCTACACCAGCAAGAGAGGTTGCATTAGCGGGGTGATGTAACAAGATCTCAGATGCCTGGAAAAATGCTTTCTAAACTGAAACTCATGAGCAAGCCAGTTAGGCATGCCTGCACTTTCATGGTCAACAAGTAACTTGGTACAGGGAATTTGGCTGCCGCTCTCTAGCATAAATTCCTAAATACACTGCTAATTCAAAATACCTTATTGCCTTCCACACTTCATGTAACTTCTGGATTATCTGCTACATGATAAAGGCCAACAGAAATCCAGAGAAACTTAAGGAAGGCCATGCTGTCAGTAATTTTCTAGCTATCATTCCCAAAGGATTTCAGGGTTATTTACTTTCCTAGGAAATACTGTTATAGGTGCTCCAGAAGCAGGAAGGTTTGTGTTTCTAAAAATTAGCAAGACGTTTTACAGGGGAAAAGTTTTTGTATTGCTAATTCTTAGCCTGGTAACAAGGATATCAGTCACATTAAAGGTCAGCTACATGCATTTGGGGCAGGGACTTATGGACAGAGATACAGTTGTCTTCTACTGCAGGCATCTGTTTCCCAATTAATCCATCTAAGTTATTGGTTTGGAGAACAGGCTTTTCATTTGTCTGCTATTTTGACTAAGGTGAGAAATTAGCAGTGACTAGCGTACTTGCAACCTTAACTGAATAGTAAGCATAATTGAACACATAATACGACCAGGCACTGTCTGTTGTGTGGTTACTAATGAAGTGATGGCACTTTCTCTGACAGTGGAGTAGAAATCAAGCTATTACATAAAAATGTAAGGTATGAAGAATCACAGCCACAAAACAAACCATTTCCATTCTCCACTAAAGTGAAGGGTTTGAGTTACTTAAAAGAGACGTTGAATTTAAATTTATGACCCTGCCGTAAAAGCAGCTCAGGCCTTTGTACTTGAATTAATATGTTATACAATACCTAGACCTGTATTGTGCAACACAGGCACGATACCCCGAGAATCATGAGTACACTCTTAACTCTGATACATTTGAAGTGTAAGCCCTAAGTGTCATTAACATAGTTTATCTACATAGAGGTCTAGGGGAAAAAAAGTCCTAACTCTGTGCTCATCTAATGGGAGACTTGGATAAACTCTGTTTAGTGGGTTCTAACCTTAAAAATAAAGTACAAGAGCAACCAACAAGTACGCAATAGAAACATGAAGGTCACTCACTATTGAAGTAGTTAGGACAATCAACACACTGTCAGTGTTTTCCTTCTACTTGTTTTACCTGTTTCTTTTAAACCAAAACATCTGTTATGAAATATGGCGGAGATCCAAACTGACTCGGACGATTGGATGCCAAATGTGTTTAAAACAACCAAGGAAGCATTGGATCAGATGCACACAGGGTGCAATTGCTTGCATCGGAAAGAACGGCATGGGTAGGAAAACCTGACTGAGTCTGGGAACCCACATCCCTGGTAAGGGAGCATCAGCAGGAGTGTCAAGCTCCTTCTTGCGTTTCCTGTCCTATGGGTTTTGTATTTTCACTTAATGTGGCATACTTTCAACAGAGGGCTGAAGAGCACCAGTCTTTCTTCCCCAGTGCGCTCACCCTGGCTTAGTCCATAAGCCAACATGAGGCTCCCTCCAGCTGAGGAGTTCCCAAGCTCAGCCCCACAAGGCATGTGCTCCAGTTTTTAACTTATCACATAAAAGGCAGACAGCCCCCTTCTCTGATGCTTTGCCTTTGATCTGCTGAACTCATTGTGGTTCAGCATGATGTGCAATGTCCTTCATAGCATCAGAATACATTACACCCAGCTGGCCACTCCAGGGTGGCTTCCAGCATAGTGCAAGATGGTGAGTTACAAATATGTGTAATGGCATGGATTTAGGTACTTAGGGAGCCTTCCTGGTGGAGACTTAGTTGTCTCTCAGCGTTGGTGCAGACAGAATTTTTTCCGTAGTTTGGGTAGACTCGAGCATTTTAATTTTGCAGACGCTGCACTTCAGCACTACAGTCTTTTGTTGATTTGGACAGGACATAGAACTGAGGATCAGGGCCTCTGCTCCTGGCTGGTCAATTTATTCCGTAGGAAGCTTTTACATTTTTGACCCAAGATTTCCATGACTGATCAAAATAATTATTTCTTTGAAAAAAATCAAGGTGATTGAGCTATCTAAACTTCAGTTCCCTTATTTCTCAGAAAATACTATTTAAGGTCTATGTTGACAAGCAATTTCAGATAGTCATTAGGGACAAAGTGCTGAAGGCTGCTTGGTCTAGAGGAGATACCCGGCATATTTAAGTATCAAACATTTTTTTTGTTGTTTGTTTAACTGACTCTAAATATAGGTTTGTGCAGAATGTAGAGAGCCACGTTCTTAATCTGTGCATAAAGCCAATAGTATTATATGGGTAAAGGTAGAAGACTAGAGAGCAGATGAACTCTTCTCTTAGCAATAATACTCATGGATGGGTAGTTGTCAAAAGAAGCTTAATGGCTTACCATTAATGTAGGCACACTGATTTTCCCTCAAAACTCGTTCTGATTTCTTTGTCATTTCACCATTCCCCTTTTTCTCAGGCCATTCAAACAGAGTCTCCTTTAGATTTCCCTGGAGGATCTTCATAAAGCAGTGTGAGTCAGTGTGATCATGGATGCTGCTATAAATGTAAAAAGAACAACCAAACTCAGTGTGATATACATATTTGATTTCAGTACAGCAAATAGGACAGATGGTATAGTATACTGTATCTGGACATAGCCCTAGAATGAAATGCCACTGCACAAAAGTCTTAGGAAAAAGAGATCCACAGTGCCTATTTAAAACTGCTAATTCAGAACTGTATCAGGATAAGCTCACATACAGCAGGACTCGGAGATCAGTCAGATATTGATCCACCTATGGCTTTGCCACAGAGGAATACAGAGGAAGTCTGGAGGAGGGAGGAGGACAGAAAAATTCTTCAGAATACATAAAACTCTTGTGGGCCAAGAAACGAAATGATGCTTTCCACAGTGACCCCAGGCAGGAGCTAGTATAAACTTGCAAGTATACCTGATGTTTGCAGATTCACCATGCCCGCTCCCGAAACATGGGAGAAATGAGCTACTTCTGTTTAATATCTATGGTCTCTTTACTGCTGGACTGCACAGGCATTTGTTGAATAAAAAAAAGCTGTACCTCTCTGCCTGATAGTACTAAGTACTACCAGCTAGAGCGAGCTGTTAATTGCACTAGTTTGGCAAAACATGAACATAACAGCAGGATCTGGTGTTTAGTTTGGGCTTTATTTTTTTAAAATAGAGGACTAACTGTTACAGAAGTCAATGGGATTAGGACAAAGGGAGAGTTCTCCACTCATCAGGGGTGAGGGAGAAGGAGGAATTTGACCCTCCCGGAAGTACAGTGCTAATGAGTTTCAATCAAAAACTTGGTACTTGTACATTACTGTTTTCGGTAAACAAATGTCGCGGCTTCTTACTAATTGCGATGCCAAGAGAGCACAGCTTGCTTCAGGCACGGAACAGTTCACAAATGCCACGTTGTCATGCTCCTTCCACAAGCCATGAGAACAATCTGATCCTCCTCATGTAGGAAGCAAAAACAACTTGTGGTCTCAGTCTCGCTCTAGCAAATGCTCATCCAACTCAAACACAGTTTGACATAAATTACAGGCTTTGTGGGAATAGCCTGGGATGAGTAGAGGTGGTGGGCTTTATTCCTATATCCCTCTGAGTATAGTGTCACAGCATCCCCTACAGAAAATACTGTAAATGTTCAATTGCATGCTCAATTAAAAAAACCGAAAAAACCATCTCTGACCGCTCCTTAGGTTTTCTATTTATATGCGAGAATGATCAGTCAAAACCTGAAAAATTCGTTATTCCATATTTTGTTAATCCTTATTTTGTTTTAGACAACATTTTGTGAAAGACCCTCCAAGGGTCAGATGCTGCCCTCACGTTTGTAGGACTAAGCAACCCAGTGTACGGTCTGTGTACACAGCTCTGGAGGCCACCTCAGCAGTGTGGTCCATTTTGAGGGAGGAGATGGGATGTGCGAACCTAAATAAAGCCAAGGACTCCTGGAAGGGGGCTCCCAAGGACTGCTGGAAAGGGTGTGGGCAGTCCTAACCCACACCTGCTTTTCTCATCTTGTCACTGAGGCAAGATTTAAACAGCATGAGAGAACAAAGACTACTTAAACTGCACAAGTCCTGCTTCTGCAACCAAGTGTTGTACGGGTCTGTTGTATGGGACAGGTAAAACAGGGTCTGTTCAACCCATCCTGCCCACAAGATCCACTGCATCTCCTGGACTAAAAACTTCCTCTCACAGAAGGGAAGCTCAGATTGGTAGAAAACCAGAGCATTTTTAAGAGACTGCTCTAAAAATGTCCATGAGGTACAAACTTGCAAAAGATACAGCAAATATTCGGAGGAGCTCTGCACTGCCTAGTTTCCAGACACTTTCTGATAGCTCATGTAGGGCTGATTATTTGTGGCTTTTTGTATGACAGTGAAAGATACAGTGGTTTTATATCTGTTTGCTAAAACCACAGAATTTGGATACGAACCTGCCATGCCCTTCACCCCAGCACAAAATCATCAAGTTGAACTTTCCATTTCCATTGTCCACAAGATTTCTCGTATACCTGAAATACAAAGTGTTTGCTTTTTACTGTACTGATGTGCCAATAACAGACAAAGGTATACAAACACGTTTAGAAAGGAAGGTTGTGACATATACAAATCTTTTTTCTTCAAAGACAAGTTTTACTTGGAAAAAAGATGAAATTGTATTTTTAAGCGGGTTTTTTTAAGAGTTCTTTTTCTGTGAAGGAAAAAGAAATGGACTTCTTTAATACTTTATAATCATATTGGTTTTGAATTACATAGATGGGGAGTTTGGGAACTGTGAGTCCTAGACTAACGTGGTGGACAGGATCAAATCAAAATAGTTATCGAATGAAGTCACTTCAGCAGCTGGCTTATAATTAGAAACAGAGGACTGCAATGAAACAAGAAAAATACATGGTTACATTCTTCTGGAGCTCCTTTTCAGATATTCTTGGCTTTCCTTCTGTTATGCAGCACTCATTTGTACAAAGCCAAAAAAGCAAAGAAAGATGTCAGGCTTTCTGTACATGTTCCTCCTACTCTGTTCCCGAAAGTTCTACATCTTGTAGTGTAGCGTTCGTGTGTGGATAAAACACCTGCGGGGTAATTTCTTTCAGCATCTACTTCTAAATGAAGTTTATCAGAGCAAGATTTCTTAAAAAGATTTTTCATGTGCTAACTGACAGGTGGCACAGAATAAGCTTGCTCCTAAAGGCTTTTTATCAGTATGTGTGTTCCAGATTGTGATTTGCTCTCAGGGCTTGAAAACATCTTTAATAGCAACACCTTATGCTTGTAGTACCCTCCTGCAAGCCTCCCCTGAGCTGCCACGCATCTCGTCTTACTGAAAAGTTCACTGAGAAGGGACTGGAATTTTGCTCCATACATTACTTCCCATAATGGGGCCCTTCTGATCCGGAGCTGGTGCTTCGAGCTGTTATGGTGTAAGTAACCCAGGGGGACCTTATGGTTTCATTTTAGCTTTAGTCATGGCTATTCACGCTTTGCCAAGTAAAGCAAATACTTACGCTGATGAGAGGACACCTCACTCCCACCCATATGCAAGCAGGGGCACACAGAAAGTGCACTGATGTCAACCGAATGTTTTTTAATTAGTTTCCCCGTAAGAGCACTCCAATTTAATCAAGATAGGATGCTTGTAATGAATTACTTCCAAAGCCTAAAATGTGTATCTATATGCTGCCTCTCGCTGCATCCACAATGTGTGCGTATGTTAGGTAGACATATTTTTCCTATGGTGTCAGAACATCAGCAATCAATGCTGGCATTTGACTGAACTTTTCAAGTGCTGGTATTTCTGTACAGCAGGTCTGGCTGGCCAAAAAAAAAAAAAAAAAAGAAGGCTGCCATGCGTGCTTCTCATGTTAGCACACTTTGTTTTCCCAATTCTTAGTTTTCCTATGCGCTGTTACAAATTCCGCAATTCGTTCTGAATGGGGGACAGTCAACGCGAGGTGAAAGGAGGCTTAAAAAAAAAAAAGTCAAGCCGGGAAGCGATGACAGCAAGGTTAAAAGGAAAAGTTAGGGGGGGAGGTGT
>JAKFQP010000147.1:117826-133421 GCA_023375905.1 Nycticorax nycticorax
TTGCAGTACCGTGTGTGTATGTATGGAGGAGGTTGTACCTGTACTGGTCGAATTTGGCGTACTGCAGCCATTCCTCGGGGTTGCTTTCGTAGGACTCCATCAGCGCCTGGACTTCTTCCACGCTGACTTTGTCCTCGGCGAATATCCTATGGAGGATGCGAACCAGCTCCTCCAAACTCCTCGCTTTCCACGTCTCCGTTTGCACCGGTTGCTCCATCAAAGCCGGTTGCTCCATCGGTTCCGGTCGCTGCCCACGATCGCTCCCCGCCGCCTGCCTTTATGCGCCGGGGCGGCGGCGGCGGGCGGGCCCGCGGCCAAGCGTGCCCGTCCCCGGGAGCGGGGCCACCGACCCTCGCACCGCCCGCTGGCTGCCTCCCCTCCGCCCAGCGAGCCCGGGAGGTGCGGGCAGGTCTCGCTTCAACCCCTCGGGCGGTGAAGGGGGTGGGGGTGGGGGTGTGTTCGGTTCTCCGGTATCCCCGCTGCAGGGGCTTCGGAAGGGGAGAAGCGGCTGTGGCTGCCCTGGAGGAAAGCATCCCTCCCGGCAGCAGCCTCCGGGGAGCTCTCCCTCTCCCTGCCAGGCCTCTTCGTGCGTGCATCTTCACCCCGTTCGGAGAAGGTCTAAGGCTTACATAAGCGCAGCCCACCGGTGCCTCCCCCGTCGCTTATAACACCCAGAAAGAAGCTTCCAGGCAGATAAGCTGCAGAAATGTTCCAGGCAGAAATGTTAATTTGAGCCTGGCCTCACACACACACACACACAAAACCCCAAACCCAATAAACCCCCACATCTAGAAGCTCTGTTCAAAAGCAAAACAAAACACGCTGGTATCTAAGCCGCACCAAAGCTGCTGGAGGTCACACAGACACAGCCTGCCCGTGGGAAGTGCCGCTCCTTGAAAACCACGCACCCTGCGGTCACGTTTAGGGCTTGCTGTGAAGGTTAAGCGCTCAGCCCGACACCTCCAAATGTCATGAATGGGATGAAGGAGGCCAGGCTAAGGCGACAGACCACCCACCACACTGCCCAGTCTGCCAGACCCACATACTGGCTGCAGAGCAAGCGGATGCCATGCCAGCTGTCTTCATTCCCAGTCCAGCTGTTAATAGGATGCTTATTAGTCATGGATTCTGACAATGGGATTCACTGTACGTCATGGAATTGTGTTTTATAAAATCCACCTTTTCCTCCTAAAAAAAACAGACCAAAAAAGAGGCCAGATATTTAGGTCTGGCTGGTGGTTGTGGGGCTGGAAGTAAACAGCCTGGTGGTGCGGTCGGCTCTAGCTGTGAGGCTCAAACGTGCTCACAGTACCGGCAGTTTGCGATTCCCCTTAAAGGCACTTACACCAAGGGGTTTCTAGTGCGCCTGCTCTTCTTCCCTCTCCCTGAGCCAGGCATCAGGTAGGTGTCAGAAAAAAAAGCACCAGCAGCTACTACTTGAGAGGCTGGATGAATTTCTGGCTCCGCTGCAGTCGGGAATACATTCCCATAGATTTTAAATGGGGTTGGGATCTAGTGCATTGGAGTGAAACATGGACAAATGTACTGAATTGTCAGGCATCGGTCTGGAACCTCTCCTGGCACATAGAAAGCAGACCCACCCTTATTGCTACTTTTTTAACAAGTTGTGTTTATGAGTGCAAGCATGAGAGAGAGAACTAGAGAACTGTGATGATTTCAAGCAGACTTTTTAAAGTCTGAAAGAATCTAAGACCACCCTGAAGCACTCAAACGCAATCCCGATATCCCGGGGGCATTGTGCGCTTAAAGAAGAAAACAGCCTGTCTTCCTGGGAGAGCCGCAGGTAACGAACAAGCATGTCACCTCCCTTAGTAACTTATTCCAACTCACAGCTAAGAACCAGTGCCTTACTTCTTCAGGAAATTTGCCTCAGGTTCATTTTGGCTATTGGCTGGTGCAAAAGATTGTATGGGCAAGTAGCACCTCTTTTCAGCATTTGCTTGAGTTTTCCCATATGGGCACCATTAAAACTGCTGTAGGTTACAAAAAGAATTAGTGTGAAACACCCTATGCCACTTATTTCAAAGGCAGAATTCACATAATTTTAGAGGTTGTCAGAAACACTGCCCAAAGGAATAAAATATCTCACAAGAGTAAGTTGTTACAAGAATCACCAAAATGGGTTGTGAAATGAATAGTGAAATAAGCTTTCAAACTGTTTTGTTTTATTCTGATATTGTCAGGATCAGATTTAAATTATTTTCCAGCAGTTATAATGTCTCTCTGCTTATTTGTACACCTATGTGTTTAGTGATGTTCCAGTATTTAAACTTAAAAAAAAAAGAATTGATGCTTCTGCTGTTCTCCCCATAAACCTTAGAACTTTGATTCCTTTGGCACAATGTTGACAGCATCATTAATGATGCATTTAAATACTGCAAGTAAAAGGAAAAGGACATTTTATACCTTCCTCTGTGACAACAAAGGGATCAGGCTGGATTACCTACTGCAGTCCCAAACTGCTCTTGTTGTTTATTATAGCTCATAGAATCATAGAATAGAATCATAGAATCACTTTGGTTGGAAAAGACCTTTAAGATCATCGAGTCCAACCATCTGTCCAAGTCATCTGTACTGCTGTACCAATTTGTCAAAGTTTCTTCCTTGATTACCAAACCCTTAAATTTCTCTAGTAGTAATAGAAAATCTTATACTGTTATTTGCTCCTATTCAGAAGTGTTTGCAGAGGTTTACATTTTCAATCTTTCAACATCACTTGTTGATCCTGAAAACTTCTATGGGAGTCGATTACTTGATCACGTGAAAATCACCAGGAACAGTACTTATGGCTCTCCAGCTCGTGTTTTCACCAGTACCCCATTGACAGAAGTGGCACAAGGATCTGAGCACACACAGCAGTTAATAGATTCTAGCCTCAGCCACTGAGGGTGTCTGTCACTGAAAATTTTTTTAAAAAAAGGAAAGCATTGTAATCCATACAGCATGAGAATTGTCTCCACATTCTTGGTTGTGTCTCTTACAAAGGAGCGCAGAGCATTTTACCCATTTATTTTTATTTCTGAAAATCTTATACCCCCACAGAAACTATTGCACATATTTCTCAACTGTTCCATTATTATAGAATAATAATAATAATAAAGCCTGTGGGAAGCTTTATTCCAACAAGTGTAAGGGATGTTGTAACTTTCAATTTTAGAGCAAAAAGCTTAGGTCCCTTTCAAGACCAATTACTTAAAGATTATTTGAAAAATAAGTCCAAAGCTGAGGCAGATGGAACAGTGATTCACATCTAGGTATCTTATAAAAAGCAGGATGTGACACTGCAGCTGGTGATCAGTTCCTCAGGAGCTGGACTGCACACTGGTAATGGTGTCACAGTCACACATCAATGAAGGCTAAAAAACTTCAGAAACAACCATTTTTGATCAGAACTCTACTGTACCAACATTCCTCACAAATTAGGTCTCTCACCTTGTCTTTGGGTAGCACCAGTTCTCTCGGTCCTTGGCTTTTCATGATTAGCAGGTACTTAGTACTATATGCCCATTAAGTAATTCTGCAATAATTACATTTGCTAGTTCCTGTAATCAGGGTCCTGTATCTTGTTTCCCTGATAAATGACCTATTGAGCTTTGCTTAATGATGGCACACCTTCGTGTTTCTTGGACGAGATACGTAATCACATTTGGTTCTCCTGAATCTGCATGATGCTATGACATCTGTAAGCTGGCATATGGGTGTTTCATAACCATGTGTTCAAATACCACAGTCCTTAAAGTGGATATATATTACTTGGGCTACAGAGAAAGAGCAGGCATGTAGCTTCAGGGAAGAGGAATAAAGGCCTAAGGTCTTTTCCTGTATTTCACATTATGCAGCCCTCATGGAAAGCACAGAACCTCAGAGGGTTCACGGAGAAAGTGAATCATTCTTGCATTCTTCATGGCACAACTTCATCAAGGGGCAGACAGGAAACCAATAAACCATTCCTGATGATACCCTGACAGTTAAAACCTTGTCTTGGAAGGAGTTTGGGCTTTAACCACAGGAACTTTGCTTTACGGACAAATGCCCAACCACTCAACTATTATCCAAAAGACAGGTATAAGCACTTCAAGCAATCGTTGGACATGATATCTATTTGATTGACATTGAGGAAAATCTTCAATTAAAAATGACGGAATTAATGAACTCCAGTGGTAGACACTTTGCACCATGTATTGGGCCTGAATATGTAGGTTGGGATTGAAGGTTTTATGATGCCTCATGTGATTCCAAATACAAATTGTGGGCAAGTCAAAAGCAGGATCCAAGGTGTCTGAATCCTCAGACTGTTGTGGCAAAAGAACTCTACTGTGTCTCTTTAGTCTGTTAGCCTGGACAGATAATAGCATTTCAACCCAATAATAAGCATTTACATCTCTTTCTCCAAATACTGACTTCCACCTCTTTACCAAGGGATATTAAGTCTCTGTTAATCTAAATTTCTTTATGTTTGTACAGAGGACTTTTTAAGGAGAAAATGTGGATCTGCACCTGTGGTGCAAGTTTTCAGGCTACATCACTCAATGGCAACACCTCTCTGAGGGGGCTTAAGAGAAGACAACATTTTGTCACGCAGATCGTAATACAAATAAAAGGTTAATGATCTCCACCAAGGAAACTCAACCTTACTGAAACACAGCATTGTGTTGTGTAGTCCCAAAGCATTACAGAAGGGTTACTGCCTTTTCCTTTAAGCTTTGTATGATTTAAGAAGAACTTCATCCTGCATCTGAAAACCTGAAGTGCCTCAGTCTGTAACACCTAGAGTTCTGTCCCTTTTATTTCACATGAAGGTCTTTGAACTCTTGGAAGGACACCAACTACACAGAAGAGACCTTTTGGGTTATAATCAGGAGGAAATGTAAGTAAATGTTGGTTGCAGACGTCACTCAGATTGCTATTTGAAAGCAACACACCATCTAAAGCAGCAGTTCCCAAACTCCGATCGGGAAGACCAAGCTAAATGATGATGGAGCCCTACATCCAAGTGGGATGACTCCTTCTGGGACTGTTCCTCAGTCATATAACCTGGAAAGTGAGACTGAACCCTCGGTACACAAGAGATTTTGCATGAGAATCTGCTGCTTACACAATGATTCACAAAAAAAGCCTGAGAACAAATCGTATCAAACATAGATGATGCAGTGAAGCATCATCAGACTACACAATGCAATAATCCATGAATGAAACTAGGGCACCACATACTAAATCATGCCATACACTGAAAATGCTAACAATGACTGAACAGCATGCATACTGCTGAAGGAAAAAAAATAAACTGCACTGAAGAGCTGAGGCATTAATCCACATAGTGCAGAAAGGACTCTTGGAAGAAATCACTTTGATCCACTTTTGGTGGAGAGCTTAGTACACTATGCATGTGTTATAAATAAAATGTAAAATATTGACATCTCTGTGAGAGAAACACCTTAAAGTAAGTTTCCTTTTCTTTCAATTTGTGCTATTTATATGAAAAAGCTAAAGTGCTGGCTAGTCTTCTCTGCGCTGACAATATTTACTCTGCAGTTTTCTGTATGGACCCCTTCTCTTCTTTGAGGTTTCCTGTTTCAGAGCTGAAGAGCTCTTAATGCATTTCAGTTCCAAGAGTTGCTAGGGTTATTAATTCTGTTACCAAACTGGGTTTAAGGGAAAGACTGTTTTTGTCTGCTTTAACGTCATGTACTGATTTTTGCAATTGGAACATGTAACTTGAACCTTCGGGGTTTTTTTTTAAGCTTAAGCCCTTCATGCAATCATATTTTAACACTATATTCACTCAGTCCAATTGATATACATTTTTATATATATTATATATAAAATATATAAATTATTTTCACGTGGAATTATTTCATAAGACAGAGAGGAAGGACACTGAGACTCCCGTACTTTTTCCTAAATCTGATTAATGTTTGTCATCTGCTTCTAATAAGGAAAGGCATGAGTGAATTGAGATGTGCAAGTAGTACTTCCTCACCATCTATAATCTGTATCCTTAACAAAAAATGTTGCAGAATTTAGCTATTGGTAGGCATTTAGAGCAAGAATGTATGTGATGCTTACATGGAGGGAAAGCTGGAGAACCATTTCAAAAAAGTTCCGAGATTGCTCCTGAAGTTCACAAGGGGACAATGTTTTTCTCCCCAAAGTTTAATTGTTCTCAATGTGCACACAAGGGATTAAATCTCACCTGAAATTGGGACTGTGTATCCACTAACAAATATCCCAAGGACTGCCCTCTGGCACAGAGGCCAACTTGCAAAGAACAGTTTGCATCCACTTTATTTACCTTTTAACCTCCAGAACAGGCTGGTCACGTCCAAAAAACCCATGAGAAATGGTGCCTTGCCAACTACCCAAACTGTGCACAGGCCAGAATCTCTGCCAGCAACTGTTCTACCAACTAACTGTGCAGATGACTGAGCTACAGTGCCTCAGAGTATTTCCTGGCCCTACTGAGTGTAGGGACATAGTTGTAGTGTGACTGGCTTAATGTTAAGCTTTTAACATACTTATTTTGGCCTCTCTTTAGTCAATAATGTGATTCATTCAACCTTTTTTAACTACCTATTTTAGGATGAAGCAACTTCTAAATAAGTTTTTGTCTCTCTATAAAGATTTTGGCATCAAGTCAAAAGTTTTCTGACTAAAATACAGTGAGACGCACCTGACATCTCGTGGCATTACGGCTGTTAAAGCAAGTGCAAAGCAGGGACAAGAAAAATATGCAGAATTTTAGGATGTTTAGCCTTGGGAGCGTATTGAAGTATGATGCTATCAAAGCTCAAGCGTGGTCTCCCCAGATAAGAACACACACATTTAACTTGCTTTCCTGTTAAATGGTTTTGTTCTCTTGAGGACTGAATACAAAACAAGGCTGAAAACACTTTTTGTGTAATGCACATGGCATTTTATACAAGCTTGTAAGAGAGTCATAATCATCATGAAAAACCCAGAGTTAAAGGCATTTTCCCCCCCTTTTTTTGTCTCATCTCCAAGTACGAAGATGATGTAGTACGATAATGCCTTGAGTAACCTTTGTACAACATCCTTGAAGAGCAAGTAAGACTTCAGGAGAGTCAGGAACAGCATAAGCCAAAAGCTTGTGCAACTAAAAGCAGAATTTGATCTGCAGAACGAGCATGTACAGCAGCAATGGTTAAAGAGAACCTATTTTAGAGTTGAGGAGTTTGCAGAATGGATGTGTGAATTTCCACCCTCCCCCACCTTGATTGTACTGTGGATCAGTATATTCAAGATTATGTTGTAGGGAAAACTAACACAGACACATCTTCTGCTAATATCTTAGCCGTAATTTCTCAAGACTCGTAAGTAAAGATGACATGTGCTCAATATGCACATGGGTGACATCACTCCCAAGGTGACTTTAATTTCACTTACCTCCTTCATAATTTCCATGTGCTTTTAAGACTAGTTCAAGCTACAAATATGAAATTTGTAACTAATGCTAGTCTCTAAACCATTATCTGAATAATAATTCAGATAAATAATGCCTCCCAGTTTAGAGGGTTTGAACTTGGTGACTATTACCTTGGAAATGGGATAACTGAATTTTGCTTAGCACTGTTTTTTAGTATTGGAATGTTAGGAAGTACTAAGCCTTTCATAAAACCAGTAAAATAATTTTCCTTGCCAATACTTCATTTCTCAATCTTTAAAAATTATTTACTGAATTTTTCCAATTTGCCTATTCTGTTAATACAATTACATAAAATCAAGTGAATTAAATCATATTACAAATATTGGTAGCTCAGTACTGTAGCATCTTCGGGTGCAACACAATGCTCTCCTAAGTCTACGTTTCTCTTTTTTTTTGTCTTGTAGCACTCTCGCAGTCTTGCCCAAAAGGTCAACCCTTACTTTCATATCCTTTTTCCTCCCACTGCAGCAACTGAAGTAACTTAAACTATACAGTCAATGCTTTTACTTAAGGCATACTGAATACAGACAACACAATTCTTGTTCTACTTAAGCTTCTGATGTTTCCAATTTACTGTAATTATTCTTTTTAAATAAGTACATAAAGCATTTCAGGATCACCTACAACTTCAGATGCTATAACTGCCACTTTTTAAAATATGAGATTTAAATGCCTTTTGCAAGCTTTGTCTTCAGCAAATTCTACAAGCAATGCGCTGCTAATCATTTATTTGTACACCTGACACATTATCTACTTTACATGTTTGCAGTCTAGTCTGTTATTTAAGAATACGCACAAGGAAAAGTTTCTGCCACTTAAAACAGAGCACGCCACTCCAGACAGAGAGCGCCCATGGTCCTTAAGGAGTTACCAGAGATAAAGAAGCACTGACTACCTCCCTGGTACAAGAAGGTAGAAAACTACAGGGAAATGGCAAAAAGGAGAACTCTCTCCATAAAGAAGGTACAGAGCTACAGGGAGGAATTAGTAGAATTGGAACTGGCAGTCGTTAAAAGGAAAGGAACAGAATAAAGGCAGCCACTTAGAGCATTCAGGAAACAGCAAGAGCTGGATCAGGTGAGTAGTCACTGTATACTGGTAGACTAAGGACCAAGAAATAATTAATGAGTTGGAGAAAAATTAAAACCAGACAAATGCTGGAGGAAACAGTAATAAATAAATACTGTTCAAGGAACAAGCTGAATCTTAAATAAATAATTCAAATGAGTACATTATCCTGGTTCAAAAATGCATGTGGTGAACAAAAGAAATCCAAAACATTACTGTGGGGTTTATGCTTTGAAGGGATTGAGACAAACAATTTTCTTTTAAGCTCCAGAGGATAAAAATCATCTATAGATTCAACATGAAGGACAACCTTCTACCATTAGCTGGCAAGACACAATGACCTACAGTCCACCTTCACCTCCTTCACCTAGTGGGTTTTTAGTTGTTTTTTTTTTTAAAAAAAACCAAAACAAAACATTACCGCCTCCCCAAAACACACACACAAACCAACCTTCTTGCATCACCTCTGAAGAGCACATTTGCAGTATGTTAGTAGTTTCATTTGTTAAGATCAAATCAGGTGAAAGGCACCAATAGAACATTCTTTAAAGAGATCTGGACTAGTAGCTTATCTTAGGTAAACATACTGCCACACAGGAGAACAAACTACTTATATTTGTAAGGCCAGCAAGTGGACATATTATGAAAAAGACTGAAAAAAAAAATCTAGGAAAAGCTACGCAAATACCTTTGTCCTTGTGTACCCTCTAGTGGCTGTGCAAGGTTACGCTGGCCTCAGTAACTGAGCAGGCAATTTCCTGAAGAAGACAGAATCAGAGTGCTTACCTCTGAAACAGTTCTCTTAAACAGGGATTCATGAGATGGGGGCTCTGAGCAGGCACAAGTATGGATTACTTGAAGCGTTTAAGTTTACAACCGATTCTGCCTTGTTAGCTTAATCCAATTAATCCAGGTTTTCCACTTAAAAAGCGGTAAAACATATCAAGCTATTCACACTGCAAGCACTCAGGGCACGCCACCTGTGTTACTGTGCCATATATACAGGCTGTATGCAAACTGCAGCAACATCAGTAAATTGAGTATTTTTTTCCACCCTTAGAGGTTTTCTGGAGAACTATCTGATACACAGGTTGCAGAGACCACGTAAAAGCTGCTTATACAAGGAACAGCAACAGATGGCTCAAGACTATTGTACAAGCATGTTTTAAACTAGAACGGGCTGTTTTGCCTGTATGTGCTGAAGAAGTGGATTACATCAGGGACCAAAACTGTCATCCAGCATAAGAACACTCTGCAAGCAAACAGCTAACATTTAATTTAGTGCAGCTTAAACATAAAAGATTGTACAACAGACACTTAAAATAAACCCACAAAAACCACTCCCCACACCCTCCAATAAATAAAAGCGAAGGTCAGTACCCCAGTCAAGGTACCAAGTCCTCCCCAGGATGAAAAAAAAAAAAATCCTCATTATGTTACGACTTAGCAAAAGGATATAAAGTACATTCTATTTTGTTGATGGAACACGCAGCTGCTGAAACAGGAAAATAGCAGCAGCCAAAAGGAGAATACATAGAGTAGGTTTTTAGCACCTCAGGACATTTCTTCATTAACTGAAAGATGCAACAGCTAGTTGCATCATTCAACTAATGATGCTAAACAGTGCCAGAAGGAACACCTTGGTAACTGCTGGAGCGTTCAGCCTTCAGTAAATACACTTTCAACAAGATGAAGGCACAGGATGAAGTAATTAAGATTATATACCAACACCTACATATTAATTATGAGCAAAAAAAATCCAAATAGTGTCTTGAAATGACACGAGATTATGCATGTTCAAGATGAAGCTTTCACAAAGAATAGAACGCACATAACAGATGTATAACATGTCAGAAGTAAACTGAATCCCAGGCTACATGTACAAAACACCCCTTTTAATAAGCATATAGAGTGACACAGCTGCCCAGTCCTCCAGACAGCTATGAAATAGTTTCCCTTCAGATACAGCAACTGAGAACTCAGCAGCAAGAGCTGGCTCTACTATAGATGGCAGGTGCAGATTTTTTTCTGTACCCCTGACGTACATCAGAAAAAAAAGCTACAAGATCAGATAGCCTATGTAGCTTTTCTTTTATGCTATTCATCTGCATCATTTTTATAAATGTACAGTCATAAGCAGACATGCAAGAATCCTTCTTTCTGTGTGTTTACAGGCTGAATTTAAGAAAGTTAGTCCCTTTTCCATTTTTGAAGACAACACCTAAAGAGCTGCACTGCTTGTCATTCATCCCCATGCCTGAGTTTTGCAATAATGGAGTACCAACTTGCCATCACTTCCAAAACACTGCAAGAAAAAAAACAAAAAAACACGAGCCGTTAAGATTATTCATGGGCTAGCATATACATGAAGCAAAACAAACAACACCCCCCCACACCACTGTGTCATGGAATACTGTTGCTGATAACAGAGCTCTCTATCATAACGGGAGGCCCGACAACATTCTGCATGTGAAGGAATGCATTTCCAGAGACACTATGAAGTCACATCTCTTTAAATCATATTCATACAGATCTGTGAATATAATCTACATTACATTAAATGCAAGATATTACCAATATAGCTAGGGGCAGTAACAGATTTCAAGTGCCAGAAGTGTACTGACAAATTCTGCTAAGCACATCTCGGAAGGATATTTAAGATGAAAGTCACCTCATAGAGGGTCCCAACTTCTTGGTCTGGAGATGGAGCAAAAGACTGGTTTACATATATGAACTGCAACAAAAGAAAACAGAAGATGGAGATATCGCATAGATCTCATAGATCACATACATGTTCTGCAGCCAAAGGTGGGTAAATCTGTCCTCTGTTCACTGTTTATTTTATAATGTTTACAGTCCTCACCAGAATTCCACGAATTAGTATTTTCACTTCAGTGTGGATGGGCAACGTGCCTTCCAGAAGTGACCTGGGACTGGCCAACCAGACCAAGCCAAAGCAAGCATCCTGCAAGTTGACCCATTAGTCTCCCATACAGAAGCACAAAGCAAACTCACTGCTTCAGTTCTTGCTCTTACTTCAAGCATCCAAACCATTCCCGCTATTCCAAATTTGTTCAGTTGGAACAGCAATCACAGAAATTAGAATTATTATGGTTTTTTTTTTTTAAAGTCATCCTTCTTACTTCCTGCTCCAAACTTATATATGCATATATCAGCTAGTCCATAATGTCAAAGAGGGCCTTGGAATGTGAGATGGCAATGCACAGTAGGGTATCGTGCTATTTCCAAAGAAGAGTCATAAAATTCCTAGGGCTTTGTTCCTGAAGCATAGCCTTAAGCTTAAACCACAGCGGGAGACTCCATGCTCCTCTATTTTCTCCCACCGAGAAAATGAGATGGCAGTTAATGAATTAAACTGTTGAGAAGATCAATGAACAGTAGATACCTGAACTACCACTCTTCTTTGGGAAAAAGAAACCCTTCGTGATTTCCAGGTGCAAGAAAAGGGTAGTGAAACTGTTTACACCTATATCCTTAAGTAAGAGCCCCCTGACCAAGAACAGAGCTATTTCAGCTATACTTTAGCTACACATTTGACTATTTTAATGAGTCTAGCTATAACTTGGTACTTAAATGAAAACTTTGAAGTGTATGTACATTAAGGGTTTACTGCTAACCACAAAATTACTACAATCATATTTCTTAATCTGTTCCAGCTCTTCCAGTGTTATCAAAGGGCCACCTGAGCTTCACATGAAGCAACACATAAACAGTACTGGTAATGTGCTGCCAAACTGTGAACATTTCCAAGCTACCCACTTTAAAAGCGAAATCAAGTCTTATGACAGTAATTAAACTGTTTCAGAAGGAAGTTCTGAAGGAAGCAGACACTACTACTCAGCGAGTCGACCCCAAACACTTCAGACTTTTTCCCCAAATACCCCTGCCTACCCGACTTCTACAGTTACACCGTACGTGAACCTTCCACTGAAACACAGTGCCACACAAGGCGCGCGCGGCTCGGCTCCTCAGCGTCAGACAAGGAGAAACGGAGACCGCGCGAGAAGCCCACAGGCCGGAGCCGAGCGCCCGAGCTCGCCCCCGCCGCGGCGCCACCGCTCATCGCCACGTCACGCTGCGGCGCGTGCTCTTCAGGGGCTTCACTGGCGCCCTCGCGCCAAGTTTCTCGCCAAGAGCCGCAGCCGAGGCTCAGCCAGCCCCCCCGCGAGGCCCAGGGCGGGCGGGGGCCCCCGCCGTGCCTGCCTCCCGGCCGCCCCCGCGGCGCGCGGGGCACGCCGGGCCGGGCCGGGCCGGGCCGGCAGCTACGCCCGCCCCTACCAGCTGCTCGGAGGCCATCAGCTTGAGGAACTTCTTGATGAAGTCGACGAGGCCCTGGATGGTCCGGGTCCGCTCCACGGCCCACTTCTTCGTCTTCATGATGGGGGTGTCGCCCACCGCCTTCAGCAGGATGTCAACTGCGGGGGGGGGGGGGGAGAGGGGGGGCGCGCGTTAACGCCGCCGGCCCGCTCCCCGCCCCCTCATTGGCCGGCACCACCCGCTCCCACCGCCGACTGGCCAGCGCACCTGCCCGTCACCGCGCAAGCCCGCCCTCCCGCCCGCCCCGCCGGTGGCTTCTCTCCCCGTTACTTTTCTTTTTCGCGTCGCCGGCGGGCTCCTCGGTGCCCGGCGAGCCGGCCGGAGGGGGGGCCGGGTCGGCAGCCCCCGCTGCGGCTCCGCCTTCCGCGGCTTCCTCCCCGCCCTCACTTCGGCCCTCGCTCTGAGGCGAGGCAGGCGGCGGCTGCTCCTCCGCTTCCGCCATCCTGCTCCCCCCTCGGGGCGGCGGAAGTTGCGCCCCCGCGAGGCGGCTCCGCAAAGCGTTCCGTCCGCCGCGGGACGCCGCCTTCCCGTCAGGTGACGGGGCGGGGCGCGGTACGTGCGGCCGGGGCCCTTCCGCCGCTAAAGGCTGCGGACCGCTGGCGGCGTGGTGCCTGCGACCGGCCGCCGCCGCCCCCAGCGCGGGGGGGAGAGGGAGAGGAGGGCAGGGCGAGGAGGTGAAGAAGGAGGCGGCGGCGGGAAGGGGCGCAGCGCAGCGAGCCCGGCGGCCGCCCCCGCCCCACCATGATCAAAGCCATCCTCATCTTCAACAACCACGGCAAGCCGCGGCTCTCCAAGTTCTACCAGCGCTATGTACGGGCGGGCCGGGGCTGCGCGGGGGCCTGGTTCCCGGGCTGGGGCGGAGGGCGGGGAAGGGCGGCCGCCCCCCCCCCCAGGCGGCCGGGTGTTTCCGCCCTGCAGCCCCGGGCTTCCCTCGGGACCGGCGATTCCGGGGTGCGGCGGTGGGGGGTTGGGGACGGGAACCCGCTGGCCCGGGCCCGCCCCCTGCTGCTCTGGGCCTGAGGCAGCGGCGGGGGCCGGGAGCCGCGGGCGTGGGGCAATGGAGGGGGCCGAGACCTCCTCAGAGCCGCCGGTAAGGAAAACGCGGTGTCGAAGAAAGCCGTTTTCCTCACGCAGCGTTCTTTTCGCTGGAAATTGCCCTCCGGTAGTACTGACGGCGGAGGATGGGAGCCTCCTTCAGCGGCAGGCTCGGCTCTCTGAGCTCGTTTGTGGAATGTGCTGCTCTTGAATTCTGCCGTGCTGTTTGGGCCTGGCCGCCGGCGTCCCTGAGGCGGTGCTGCCTGCGCGGCCTCCGTGCTGAGGCAGAGCTGTTGGAACTGGGAAAAGATGAGTTTTGTGGGCCTCACGGGTTCAATCAGCAGAGCCTTTTGCTTTGGGAACTTTCAGAGTGCTGTAAAAATGCCGTTCACGTGAGAAGGGAGTGCAATGAAACGGAAAAGCGTATTCTTTTTACGTGGCAGAAGGCCAGTAGCAAAGCAGCTCTGAAAATGCAGCACAAGCAGTTGACGTGAATGAAAAGAAGGTGCACCCACAGGGGATTAGGAAACAATGTGCAAACAGTTGATTTAATTCAAGGATAAGAGATTTTAAGGTAATGGTTCGATCATGTACTGTATTTCCTGGCAAATAGGCTAAGCTCTGCTTGGGCTGAATTTGGACATTTAAAACACAAGAAAACAGCTAATGCTTCCCAGAATTATGTAAACAAAATGCTCCTTTTCAGTAGTGCTATTACTTGCTTGGATTTTTGACCACTTACTTGCATTTCTTGCTTTTACAGAAGTCATGCTTGACTTTATTGAAAGGGATGTATCTTCTACATCTTGGAACGGAAATGATGGCGGTGACACTTCAGTTTGCACTGTCAGGCTTTTAATTAAAGGAGAGTAACTGATACAGGTCATTGCTGTGGATGACTGAATTTGGTGCCTTCTCCTTAGAAAGACAATATTGGGAAAATCTAATATATGTTTGTGAACCTGTTTTCTTCTTTCTCATCAATTCTGGGTTACCAAGCAGATGTCTTTCATTTACCATTTCTAATTTAAAAATTAAAATGGAACATTCTGGCCTACACATAATTCATAAGTGTTCCCTGTGTGTGCACTCTCTTCTTGATAACTTCCACTGCAGAGCTACAGTAACTTACTAAAGAAGGGGGTTTGTGTTTATTTTCTTTCTTTTTTTTTCCCCCTGTCACTGTGAAGGTAACAAATAGGCAGCTGAAAGACTTTGGAAAAGTATGCAAAACTTGCATTAGTGTGAAACGGTTAACTTCCATTCTAATTTTCCATTCAAATGTAATTTTTTGTGTGTGTGTGTGTCTTCTGTAACTGTTGTGTCATCAAAGAAAGTCCTGGGAGGGAGAAGAAGCAGGGGAAGGAGAGGAGTGAATGGCAGGAGGATAACAGATTTTTCTTTTCAACTCCACTCTGCTCTACTACTTTCATAACTGGAATTAGAATGCTTAAAGTAGGGTAATATGTCTGTATAAACAGAACACCTCAAAATTTTGAAAACAAATTAAACTAAGAAATTATGTGATTAGGCAGTTTCCCTAATGCTTTGTTGTATGCAGAAACAAATGCAATTGTCTTGATTATCTTTTTGCATGTGACTTCAATAAGACAGGTTGATCAATGGACTTTTTGAGACTGATACATAACTTTAATATTGAACCAGTAGTGGAGGCAAGTCTTTTTTTTT
>JAKFQP010000147.1:133491-237373 GCA_023375905.1 Nycticorax nycticorax
AGGTATTTGCTTCTTGATACCAAGACTTACAAAATGTGTGTAACTTTTTTCCCCTGATATATATGAAAATGGAAAGATTCCTACTGCATAAAATGGAGTTAGTAATCTTTTGTGATTAAGTAGCAAAATAATAATTCATGGCAATTAGATAGGAAGACAGATGTGCCATGGTTTGATGTTTCAGAATATAGACCTGTGGCTATAATTTCAAAGTTAAAAATAAGGTTCTGAACAACTTTGTGAATAACGGCAAATTCTGAAAACAAAATTTATTTTAAATACTTGGCATCTCAGTTTCTTAAGGAAAAAAGACACATTGTCTCTTTCCTGCTACCACAGAAAATATGGGGGAAGAAACTGAAATAACTGCAGCGGAGCAAGGTAGCTGTGATTTCAGGAACAAAAATTATAGAAGCAGAGGAACCTGCACTTTCTTGTTCTGTGTTTTATGGAGCAATTTACTTCTGCTGGAGCTTTTTGCTGATGTCTTTGTGGATTCTAGAGGTTGGTTGTAAAATAGCACATGAATTTAAAGTGATGACTGCAAATGACTCTGATGCCAGGCTTCGTTTGCTTAGCAGTCATGCAGGGTACTGCACTGTTCTAGCTGAAATCACTTTTAAGGTACATGCACCAATTTTGCTTAGCGTTTGTTCATATAATGGTTTAAAAATGCTGGCTTACATGCCTGGGCAGGGATGGGGGGGCTGTCTGTGCTTGATAACTTTAGGGTTCTGTGCTATAAAACAAATGCAAGATTTTATGAATTGTATCTACGTTTTTTGACTATGGAAGTAGAGACTCCTTAAATATTAGTCCACTCTTACAGAAGGGAGCAAAAGCAAGCATGCAGGAATGATGGAGTCCCAGTGGGGACTTAAGAAGCATCAAGTGAATTTAAACTTGGAAGTGATGTTTCTGATCTGCTAGAAGTTAGTGGCTTAGGAGAAGCTGTTGCTCATGATGCCGTTGTATTTTCAGTATTGTGGGATTTTTAGCTTCCCCACCCCCTTCAAGCTTTTGAGACTTCATTTTCCCCCTGATCATGGGTGAAAGTATTTTCAAAGCATGTCTGTAGCTGTTCAGGCTACGGTGAAGATACAGAAAATTCAGAATACCTGAGAAGACATCCTGTTTACTTGAAGAAACTATTCTGAGATGGGGGTTTTTTAGAAGTTTCTTAAAAACAATCACTTTTTTTTCACAATTGTTTCTCAGTAATGTATTCTTCTGCAACTTAACTTGTAAAAATGTCTTTTTGTGTTGAAATGACAAAAACAATATGCAGCTTGTTAATTGGCAGATTTAAGGCTTCAGTAGTAGATAGTTTGAGGGTGCTGATATACTTTGTTGTACTTATTAGCTGTGTGTGCTGTGCATTGTTAATTAATCCATTTTAGCTTGATAGCAAAATATGTTTTATTTCATAGAGTGAAGATACACAGCAACAAATTATCAGAGAAACTTTCCATTTAGTATCAAAACGTGATGAAAATGTCTGTAATTTCCTAGAAGGAGGATTGTAAGTATCAAGTTTGAAATAAATGCCTGATAATTATTGGCTAGCAAATATTATTACTGCTGATTGTAATATAACTGTTTTTACACTTGTAATGTAAACGCCATGTCACTTCAGATATTTCAATACACAACAAATACTATAATTTTGCACCAGGTATACGTATTCTTTACTAACTGAAGCATATATATATGTATCAAAATGAGTTAAGCAATAAAACTAATTTTTTCTAGTACTGTAACTGACACAGTGTCGTATCTCATGCTATAATTTTTTTCAGACACAAGATGGGGAAGAAATAGGCAGAAGATACCTAACCAGTTTCCCTATGATCAAACTAAAAATTTCTGGTCTCATTTGAAGAGGCATTGACATTTGCCATACCCACTGAGAAAATGGAAATATTTTGTAGCTGATACTTTGGCCTGAGCTCCTAAAATTGGAGTGGACAGCCTCTGGTAGTAGGATTCCTCAGCCTTTTTACCAGGCTATATAAACGAGGAAGAAAAAAATAGATTTTAAATGTGCTAATTAATGTAGTTTCAACCAAGATTTTGTATTAATATAGGTAGAGCAAGATAGGAGGAAAGCCAGACTTATGTCTTTTGTCTCTAGAAGACAGCACAGAATATTCTTTTTTGAATCATCTCTGTTTTTTTTTTTTTAAAGTGGTCTTGCTTTAGTTGAAAAGAAGAAATTCTGAAAAGAAGAGTGAATAGTTACAAAGCCACCTTCTAGGAAAAGGGGTCATAATTGATGGAGTAAGCTCATGATCTCCAGTCTAAACATAGAGATTGTGATAGCCTGTTAAATATTGTAATTGTGGAAATTTCTGATTACTGAGATTAATAGTTAATGCCTAAATGCAGAGTCGTTAAATGCTTAGCTGTACCATGTCACCTATGATGTCTTTTTCCTGGTCAAGATGATTCCTGATTTTTTTTTTTTATTTTAATATTTTTTAAACTGAAATTATTTTTTTCCAACTACTCAACTGGTGATTATATTGTTAGGTTCTTGGAGATGATTTCAAGCTGAAAACATGCTGGCTTGAATTCTGTGAAAGACAGAAGCCATTTGAAGCCTTTTAAAAAAATGACAGCTCTGCAGCAAAAGGAAACTTAAGACAGAGGACATAATTCTGGCTTTCTTCCTGATGCTCAATTCTGGAGTTACCATTTCAATATATCTTTTCAGTATTTTTTTCTTTGCAGGACAGGGATCACTTTATAATTTTCAATTTACCCAAAGGCCTCAATAGTTTATATATACTAACTCTGTGTATTGAAGTATTTGAAAAAAATGGGTAAATAAAGCACAAAAGGGAAAACTTTAATTGCCATTTCCTTCCTCTTTCACATCTGTTTATAATATTTTTGTTTGATACTTCTTAAACATAGTTCCTGCTCTTCAGGAACAAAGGGTTCCCCCTCCCCCAAACCAAGCATTAATGCAAACCAATGTGCTTAAGCAAAATTGACTTAAAAGATTTCTTCTTTTTATTTATTTATGTATTCTGTCCCTGTAATAAAGGCAGAAACTAAAGGGATGAGTTATGACACACCAAAAGGTGATTCAGTTCTGGTACAGAATTAAGGGAGGGTTACGATGTTCGTAGCCATGTAGCACAAGAGTGTTACATGTTCTTGGTTATTAAGCAGACCGTAAACCTGATTTAAGGCTTTTATCATAATCCAAATGCCAGTCTGCATTATACTTTTCTTTTTCTGTTGATGGTCCTCTGAGAAGGGCAAGGAAGGATTCTTAGGCATATGCTCTGTTAATCTGTAAAGCAGATTAATCCCTGTACAGTACCCACTAGCGTGTAATGGGAGTACATTTAATACCCACTTTTTGATGAAACTGCATGATCTGTTTGAATTGGTTGTAGCAAAAAGGTGCATGTGTTGATGTAATTATTATCCACATGGATAACAATAACTCTGCTTGTGTGCTAAATGTAGCTTGGGCTGTCTTGGTACTTCATATTATTCCACTGTAATTATATCACAAAATAAAAGTTGTGATAGAGTTGGATTTGGGAAAGCTCCAGCCAGCCATTAACAGTAGGCCTCCTATTAACTGAAATAACTGTGAGGATTTGCCCATCTTATCCTGAGATGCTAACTAAGCTTTCCTGTTTTCTTTCCTCCTTAGATTAATAGGTGGATCCGATAACAAACTAATTTACCGACACTATGCCACCTTGTATTTTGTCTTCTGTGTGGATTCTTCAGAAAGTGAGCTTGGCATTCTAGACCTCATACAAGTGAGTTTTTTTTTCTGCTGCTTTTTATTTTTTAATAAGTGGAATTCTAAGTAGCTTAGAACTTCCGTATTTAGCTGTGTCTTTTTCTGTAAGGTTTGGAAGTGAAGGTGGCTTTCATACTGTGAACCACACCCTAAGTGCTGAGTATTAGATTGTTTGCAGTTTTCTGGACTGTCTTTGAAAAAGTTGGTGAGAAAGTAAGGAAACAGTTTGTTTGGAACCTACTGAACAATCAGCAGCTATTTTTTGCTGCAGCTTTTCAAGGCCTTGTTTTGGCTGCAGGTAAAAATGGTGCAGTTGAAACATTCACTAGGCAAGTTTAGGTTACGAGAACCTTGATACATAAAGGTCTTTGTGTGCGTGTGTATGTATATACACACACACGTACATATGTATTCACTACAAATATGTAATGGATTAACACATCCAAAACCTCTTTGGATGAAGCTCTCCTTGTGGCTTATGAACTTCGGTCAGATACACCTTAGAAAATGACTGCAAGTGCTGCCCTAGGCATGTGTTCTGCACCAGAGGGGGGCGTGTGGGGAGAAGTGAGGAGAAAGAGAACCGCTACGGGTTCTTTATGGATCTCAATAAAAAAGGCTTGACAACAAAATGGCTTCATAAGATAACT
Organism: Nycticorax nycticorax; assembly: GCA_023375905.1. Classification (NCBI taxonomy): domain Eukaryota; kingdom Metazoa; phylum Chordata; class Aves; order Pelecaniformes; family Ardeidae; genus Nycticorax; species Nycticorax nycticorax. Next base: position 137,914 of record JAKFQP010000147.1, read on the forward strand.
GTTTAATAAAACAGACTAACAGGGGGAATGTAGATAGCAAATCTTACAGCCCTTCAGATGCTGGGCATCCAGTGTTCATGCAGCATCCAATGGAGCCCAGGTAGATTTTCTCACGGTGCACTGTGCAGAGCAGATCCTGTCCATGGAGAGCAGCTCTCCCTTTTTGAGACCTTTGAGCTATTACATGATTTCATCACAAGAAGACAATTCTGTTCCTAATGGATGTTCTCATGAGAAAGTCTTGCTGCACTTTGAGGTACAGGAAAGGCCATGCATGTGGCGGAATCACTGGTACCAAGTGGGAGCTGCCTGCAGGGTCCTCTGTTACAAGCAGCTGGCTGAGTTTATCCCGCAACCAAGGAATTTCTGCAGGTCTGTGCCTACTCAGGTTAAGTGTTGTGTCGATCATGAACTCCTAAACATGCAACTGTCTCTTGGTCAGGATCAATGTGTTCCACTCTTTGATCCACCTACAATTTACCTTTCCCAAAGACATTGTAAGTTATAGATTACATTAATAGGATACTGGTCTATCAAGCCCAGTAGAGCAGACATGGCCTGTTCAAGATCACTAACTCCTTAAATACAACATCTTCGGTGAGGCTCCCAATACAGCATATATGATTTAAACTGTTAAGTATGTCTGTGTCAGCTCAGCAACAGAAATCATATCTGGTAATACAAACACTCTTGTGTCAAGAGAACTCTGACTACACCAGTGATTTTTCAACTTAAAATTTGCATATAAACAATTCCACTGATGGTTGTTAGCGTAGTCAGATGTGGCAAAAACCAGTTTCATACCATGAAGTGTTGTATGTCATTACATGAAATAGGTGTCGGATATATATGTAGGTATGATTCACTTACTGTTAAGCCTTTCAAAAGCTTGCATATCAAGAGAATCAATTTATTATGTAAGTAAAATCTGTGGTATCCTGAGACATGGGCCTGTATCTGTTGATTATTTAACTGCAGAAAGCACCGTGAGCCTTAAAGCCCTGTCAACTCTGTGCAGACCTTTCTTGGTGCTGAATAGCTCCTTGTAGTCACCTGTTAGTGTTCAGAACAGCTCTTCAGTGTTTAGTGCTCTTCTGGACAGTAGATCCAAATTGTCTTTCCAAGTGGCTGTGTGGGTAGCAGGGAAGGAAACTTTTTCTAGATTCTTAGATCATCTTTGGTCATAGAAACGTTCTGCAATATCTCGGTGGCGCACGTTACTGAGTGAGGTATACAATGACCTTACCTGTTTTTAGCAGTTTGCTGTCCAGAGTTGCTTAGTTGCTTGTTGCCTAGTGTGTCTTCTTACTTGGAAGTCCTAAAATATTTATGAATTGAGAAAAGAAGCACATTAATATTTCATGTGTCTTAGGGATGCTTTTCAGATAAAGTGGATATCGTAAATATCTTGTGCTTAATCAGATAATAAGGATAGGAAAGACTATCTAGGTCAGTCAGCCTGATCTGTTGTATTTTGCAGGGCCACTATGCAAGTCCAACTAAGATTTTATTCATTATGGTATATTACAAATTTCACATTAGTAGCTTCCAGTTACTTCCAGTTACACAGTATAACCTAAATTTTACTTTAAGGTGTTGAAGCAAATTGCTTGAGCTTACTACTACCTGTATTTCTGTAGCCCTCAAACTCTGAATTAGAGAGGTCTTAAACTTTCCTCTAAATTGTGTTGCTTCTTGTGCTGGAAGTACTTTGATGGACTTCAATCTCTCAGACTTTGTATTTCACATCTTTTCCATTGCGTGTTGGTGTTTATTTACATGCCAGTATAATTACTTGAAGGAAGCAGAAACAATAGAAATGCTATTTCTATTTATAGAAATACTTTACTTTTTTCTGACCTGTGTGATTTTTGTTTATAAATACAGCCTCACCACAGTACCTGCAGCTGTTCAGTATCCCATTTTCTCTAGAGCATTGTAATTCAACCATTTGATTATAGTAGAAAGTATAGAGAGATTAATTAAGCATTTTTAATTTCCAGTCTGACTCACAAGAAGGATCCGTTTAATCCTCTTAGCAATAGCAATCAAAATTAAATGTATCTTATGCTGGAAAAGCGTCCTCAGAAAGTCTATTATGACATCTCAACCCCATGTGCAATGCAGACTGGCGGTATATACACATGTCAAGCAAATTAGTTTTGTCTGGTTTTTGTTGAGAAGTGATGAACCATTTTCATACATCTTTGTTTACTATAGTTCAGAGGCAACTGAGGTAAGAGTAAGCCATCTGGAGTTTGTAATGAAGCACACATATACTGAATTATTTAAGTAAATAGTTATGTAGAGGGTGAGTTTATGATCTCATGAAAATAAACTGGTGAAATGAACCTAGAACTCAGTCTAGCACTTAAGGGTTTCCTGTCTTGTAAACTGAATAAATCTAAAGTAAATTAGATTATGTATGGCGGTCTGCAGTTCTTTTCAGCACCAAGTTTTTGTTGTAATAAAGATATTTCTGCAAAGGCCGCTTTTATCACCATTACGTCAGAGCTGTTTCACAGGTAAGTCTCCTTGGCTCCGGCTTGATGAATGCACTGTATGTGTTACAAATCATACATTCTGCCTCACATTTTATACTGTGTTCAAACTAGATGTGTTTGAACATCTCGGGCAAATTCATACTGTTAATTTCTGTCCATTTTATTTCTTTTTTTAATACAAACACAAGATTCTGTTCATTGGTTTTGATTAATTGGATTGGAGATAGGTCAGCATCTGTGCTATGCTTGGTAGGTTTTGCAGTCTTTTGAATTCAGTGTAAGCTATTTCGGACTCTTCTTGTTAGCCTGTGAAGTGTGATGTTATAGCATGTGGAAATAAAGCACATAAGAAAAATATAACTAGCTGTAGACTGCTGTGAGGGGAAAAAAATGAATGGCATTTACAATAGTACCTAAGTATCTTGTGGACCTAAAAGCCTGTGTCAGCTCTAAGCGTTTTTGAGTATTTTACCGCTTTGCTGTACTTCCAAGACATCTTGCCTCAGTAAGCAGCTAAATCTGTGAGATCAGTCTTCCATATAGTCTTGCAAGATAATGTTGTTCGGTGAGATGCATATGGGAAGTGCAGTGCAGTTTATGAAAGATGTTTCTCAACTCTTAAAGATAAAACATCCTGACCATAGATGCTTTTATGCTAATTAAATAAAAAAGCGAGAGACATATCACTGGGATACGTATTTTAGCAGAAAAATCACTAACTTGTTCTCAGTTAACTCTTACTGGTTTTAGAGTTGAGTTGAAAGTAAAGGGCAGGACTTAAGAAAAAAAAAAAGAACATTTTGACCTAAAAAGCCTTATTGGCAATGCATTAAGTCTATTGGTAGGTCTGCTTGAAGGACCTAACGCACTTCTGTTCTGACTAATCAGGACTTGTACAGTCCTGTCCTTACATTGTAAGCTTGTCATTTTCTGTATAATCTATGAGCAGTTTTTAAAAAGATTATTGGAAAAGAACTCGGATATTAGTGTAAGTGTGGGAAAACACAGTGGCTGCTCTAAGGATTTCCCAATTAGAAAGTCTCTGGAAACACTGTAGTCGATTTCATATGCTTGCAATGATATGTGAAAAATGACTTATTAAATGTCACTTTTAAAGCAGAAGAGAAACCAGTCTTGTCCATGAAGAACTGGCTATATATGATCAGACTGTTATGCTGTAAGTTAGTTGGGAGTCTCAGGTAGCGTTTGAAGAGTCAAAAGCAGTGAAGGAGAGGACTCTTCATGGGCAGATTGAATTAATTGTGTCTTAAGGTTTAACATTGATGTTTAGCCTAGGGAGAAGGATGGGATATTCTTGATGAGAGTTACTCCTGTTATTTTTACTTCACTTTTTTTTGTACCTGGTTTAGTTAGTATTTGACTTTATCTAGTATCAGATGCATTTAATTGATTAGGTGTTCTGATTTTTCTGCTAGCCTTGTTATTTTCCCAATATTAATGTATGCTTTATTCCTTTGTTGTCTTACTTCCCTAGTTAAAACATGAGCTCTTCATGGTAAAGGTGGTGGTTTATGTTTCGATATATTGCTGAGTGTAGGGAGTTCCAGGCTTTATATATATCCCATAACAATTTGGTGTTTTGATTCGTATACTTTACTCTCCAGGTGTGTATCTGGCTTTATTAAAGCATATTCACTGCAAAAGAAAGGTGTGGGTTTTTTCCTTTTTTTTTTTTTTTTTTCTCTGATTACTTGCATGGAGATGTGCATGGGTTTTTCTTTGAACTGTAAAAGATTACGGTAATTTCAAAAATTAAGCACAAGGGGGAGCTAGTAATTCATTGTACATGCATCCTTATTTTCCTGCTATTTGACTCATTTATTTTTCTTTTCCAATAACATCACAAGGTGCATTTGAACTGATGTGTGGTATATGCATGTCCCCCAAAACAATCAGTGTGTTTCCTCTTCTGGTTGTTTTGATCTACAAGTCTGCAGCATCTGAAGTAATTACCAAAGTACTTAAATTCTAGCACTGCTTGCTGTACTGTGCAATTCATTTGACTCTCAACTAAAACTATGATGAAAGTGGCTCTAATTTTGTTTACCATATTGGTTATTTGAAGGTACCTTAAAATAGGTCAAGGCATGTTAGTGTAAAAAATCTAGTTTACCTTGTAGACTAATGCTTTTAAAGACCTGTTATTCGTAATAGATGTGTACCTTGTCAGTGCTGGCGTTAGTCTGAGTGAACTCTCCATCATACATGGAAGATTGAGGGAATTTCCAAAGTTTCCATCAGAAATCCTTAGCCAGTGAAAAATCTCTCTGAAGAATACTTAGTGCCAGCTGATTTCCCTTAGATTAAAAAACGTTTGGTGTGCATTACTGGTCATGCATTGCAAGCAGAGATCTCCGAGTTCGTTCAGTGTGTGGTGGTGTCCCTATGTAATCGGTAAAGGTTTAAAAGTAACCATTGTAACTCTGAATTAAGTATTGTTGTAGGAGATCCCCTACTTACTGGAAGAAGGTCACAAAAAGAAAACTTCTGTGTTGTCGATGTGTGGTTATATATATTCCTTGTAAATACATAAATCTGGGGAGTCCTTTTTTGAGGATTTTTGAGTTGATTTTGTTTTTAATGTGTTCCTTTGTTTCCCAAGGAAATAGATGGATGTCAAAGTCAGAATATGTCAATTTGTGTGCAAACTTGGTGATATATATGATGAATATTTTCTTTTCTTTCAAAAACAGTGTCAAACTATTAGGTCTTCTAACTAAAAAAAAATACTAGCTCTTGTAACTAAAATCTTTGGGTAAAGGTTACGTTTACACTCTATTTCCAATCTTCTTCCTGCAGCGAATATCAAACAGCACTGTCCTTGTAACCACATTCGCCTAAGGTACAAGGAAAGTAAGAGAACATCTCTGGTTGGTTGTCTTGCTGCACATAGTTGTGAACTGTGTAGTTTTTTCTGCTTAACATGAAAGTTTTTTTGTTTGCTTGCATCCTTTCTTTATAGAAGACTCTTATCACAACAAATTAACAACTACTTGAAGAAAAAAAAATCTGCTTTGCTTAGCTTCAGTATAATTTAACAGAAGCATATTCATTTACTTAGTTAACTGCTGTCAGTGAACCGTACTGTCTTGAGTCTGCCTGTGAAAATGCTTTGTTCCTAGTTATGAATTGGTATTAAAGAATAATCCGTGTTCTAAATGCATCAGTTAGATGTAGTTTGACTTTAAAATGAAGCTTGATAGTAGTAGTAATAGCAATAGCAACAGCAGCATGTGATCCTCTTACCTTTTCTAGTGTAAGCAGGATCTGGGATCAGGGATTCAGATGTAAAAGTAATCTTTCTTGATATGCAAGGTAGGCAGCTGGAAACGGCTGTTGTCAAGTATACCTGTTTCACTGGGTCCTGCAGGCCTTTTATCCACTTTATTTTTGTCAGCAGAAGATGGCTTCTCATTCCTATTTCTCTGGGCCTAGGCAGTTTGAGATCTGGTTCCTCTCAAAGACTGAGATGGAATTAATAAACCATGCTGAAATGAGAGAGAATAAAAACCAGGTGTTTAATTTCTTCTGTATGCCTGATTTGGGGCTTGAATTTAGAATTGCACCAAAAAAAAATTACATACCGTGACAAATTAATAAACAATACAAAATGCATATTGTGACAAAATGGCCTTGAAACATATAAAACTGAGATTAAAATTTCCCACAAGTTGCAGCTTATTTACTAGTCATTAATAAATGCTCTGTAAATTCTTACATAAATTCTTTTCAATTTTGAGCAGCCTAAGTTCTCAAACACAAGCATATGTTTAACAAAGGTCTTGACACATCTCATGCAAGTAGGAGTTATCCCTTGCATAAAAGGAACTGTGCTTATGCTTCTCTGAGACTGGAGTCTTTGCCAGCGCTCACCACAAGCACATGGTGGTTGGCATTCAGGAGCTTTGGGAGTGCAAGTACAGTTGTCTTTTCATTATCTGCCCTAACTGGGGGCTGGGATGGTGTTGGTGTACCAAAACTGGCTAACGTGAGTACCAAGGAATCTGTTACAGAAGTACCCAGAGCAGAGTAATGTACAGTCCGTATCCATCAGAGATAGTCAATGTCTGGACTTCAGCAGCTGCTTGGATTTTTCTGCTTTGTGCACTGACATTCTACATTCAGGGAGGGGTTATGTGCCTGGGTGCAAACTGCTGGACTTTTCTAAATTTATGTGGTGGTATGCCTGATAAGATCAGCTGGTGTGATACTAAGACAGCTACCTTTTTCCTTGGTCCATCTTGAATTCAGCAGGTCTAAACCAGGTGAAAGCTGCTGCGCTGTTGCTGGAAGCCATAATGCTGACAAACTTGCATGATGCTGGCAGTTTGCATTGCACATGTGTCTGTGTGACAAAGTTAATGGTAGTCTGGTTAACCAGGAGATGCCTGTAGTAATTGTTAATAGTAATGAAAAAAAAAGCTGATTTTTTCCTTGATAATTGGGTTCTAATGAGATGGGAAGGAACACCCCGAATCACAGCTGAGAAAATTGTAATATAGATATTACTGTTTTTTCAAGATGCAACTATTGTTTAAAACTGTGTGACTTTCACCAGAGTTACAGCATAAACTGACTTGTGCATACAGTTTTGCCCTCTACAGATAACATACTGATGACATAATAATGTTAACCACATAATTTCTATAGATGCTTTTAGTGCCTTAAAATCTGCCCAGTGTTTATTTTCTGTATTTGCTTTTGTTAAACCTCACACCTAATGGAACTATTGAGTTTCTGTTAACGCTTGACCTCTGGCTTTTTTTTTCCTCTTTGCAGGTATTTGTGGAAACACTAGACAAATGTTTTGAAAATGTCTGTGAACTGGATTTAATTTTCCATGTAGACAAGGTACTGTGGTGAGCTCCTGTAATATTTCTTGTCAAGTAGAATGTTTGGTTCAACTAATAACTTGGTATTAAACTCTGAAGTGATTCTACTTTCATTACAGTGAAATCTAGACAGTTTCTATCAACATACTATTTTTAAGATTTGAAAGCTATGGTGGAACATGTCCTTCTGAGGAAAAATAAAACAATGTGGGAGATATGCATAGTGGTGTTGCACATAAAATTGTCAAATTGGAGACATCTGAATAGTCTCAGAATAGGACTTAGTTTCAAGAAATAATCTGTTTTGTTTATGGTTGGGTGTTATATTACTCAACTGAAATTGTTACAGGGTTTTCCTGTTAAGGCTGGTAGTTGCCTTTCAAATGCTATGATTATGTAATTTAAATGCCGTGTGGATCTTTTTTCTAAATCTTAAACAGACATGTCTTTTTTTCAAACATTTAGAAACTATGTTGTTTGAATATTCCCAGCTATCTAGTTTTGAGAAATCCTGTTACTATAGTAATCTTTCATTTAAAAGGACCTTAGCACCTCTTGCTGTAATACCTAAAATGCTGAGAGTTGAATATACAGAATTTATTCCTTCAGTTGCATTTTATACCTACTATTGGCATTCTGTGCAGTCACCTTTCTCCATCTGTGAACATCTTTTTGCATCAACAGCGAAAGATGCAAAAGGAAAATAAGACAAAAATCACTAGAAGTGGACTAAAACCAGTAACAAGTTAAGCATCTGAAATAACTATTTGGAACTGACTCGGTTTGTTTCAAAATCAGGAAGTTCTTTTGGAAGAAACACTTGTACCTTGACCAGACAGTGAAATGCAAATGACCTTGAGTAGGTGTTTGAACTGATACCGTACTCATGACAAGTCATTAAGGATTTCTAGCCTGGCTGGAACATGTTGGCTGTTTCCACAATGGCAGATGGAGGTACTAAAGAATTTATGAGTGGCTTATATTTTGGCTTCTGAGCTTAAAGAACCCAAATACTGTGATCGTTTTGTGGCAAGGAGTTTGACCTTTTATCTTTAGCTGCAGAATATTTTGGCTGCTATGCAGTCCAAGCTGTTGCTGTGTAGCGTGTTTCATTCAGTAGCATTCCTTAATATAAGTAGTCTTTTACACTTTATAGGAGAAACATCTTTCTAATAAAATGCAGAGAACTTAAGTCCTTCAAAATGTTAAATTTCCTGAAGAATACTTTACTTTGTGTTAGATATGAGATGATATTTTCTTCTTGAAATATGTTTGTAAAAGGGAAGCTAATTAGTGTACTAAAAAACTGCATGAGAATCCCATTAAATGCTTAGGCTAGAATTTTCAAACTCGGAGGAAGATGTGAACCCTACATACTAATTAGATATTTTAGCAAAAGTAAGCCATTTCCAAAATAAAAGATCAGTGAAACCCCAAGTTAAAACATTTTTGAACATGTCATTAACAAGTGCAATGATTCTTGACTTGAGCATAAGTCAACAAAAGAATACGATACAGGAAGCTGAACTTCCGCAGTAGTGCAAGGCTACTACCAGCAATATTGTAACCTTAGTTGTGCAGTTGTGACTAATCTGATGTCACCTCCATTCTTTTCTTTCTTTTTCCCTCCAGTGTAATTGGTTTGTAAGACTTTATACAGCAACATAGGATCAAAATACTTGATTTGGTACAGTTTAAGTTCATTAGTATTCTTGTAGTTGCTGTAAGAAAAAAAACAGAGAGATGTATCTGTGAGAATGAAATTACAGCGTTAAATTAACTTTAAACTGCTCATAAAGTCGCCTTGTGAAGAAGCAAAATGCATTGAGTTTTCTGAGTTAAAACACATTAAATTTCTCTTGTCAGATATTTGTGGCCTGGCTTGTTAATAGATTTCAAGTGTGCAATAGGGAATACCCGCAACTGCTGCTGGATGTTTAGTCTAGACAGAGTCTTAGTTATAGTGAATACTTACATGTGGGAGCTGTTTGGGTTGAAACATTTTATTTGTATTTTAAGTGGTCTGATGTTGAGAAAAGTGAGGACTGACTAATTGATTTGGATGACAGTTGGTCTGTGTCTTCAGTTCTTGATGAAGTTGTGGAAGGTGACTTCCTTCCAATCCTCTTTCTAGATCTGCCTAAAAAACAAGAAATACTTTTCTTATAAAAAATTATGTAGCATGTAAAAGAGTTAAACTATCTAATCTCAACAGCTGTTGCTTCCTTAGGAGCATTTTATGTGGCATTTCTATAAGGAAACATTTACCTTCATTAGGCAGCCATCGTTATACAGGACCCAGTGATGACTTACAGTAACCTGGAGCCAAGAGAGATGCTTATGCAAGAAGCATATCGGTTTAGTACTAGAAATTAATTTTGAGAATGGAATATAGGTGGGAATGAGATAGTGTTTCTTATGTGCTGTAGCAGAAATAGGACTTGGGGTGTTGGGGAGTGTAGTTTGTACAGGAGAGAATTGGGCTTATTTTTTACAGATCAGCTGTATTACAAACAAACTTATATAACTGGAGCAGAATTTTTTTAGAGGAGGAGGTTTATTTCAGTCCTGTACCGATTCCTGTGCTGAGTCCAGGAGTGTAATGCTTTCTGATGGAAAAGACGTCACAGAAAGCTATCATAAGCATCTTTTACAACTAAAATAGCAGAACACATTCAGTTAGGGAGGTCAGGAAATACTCTTATTTTTCCACAAGTTTTTGGCATCTACTGAAATATCCCTGGGAGTATCATGATCTCTTCCAAGAGTTTTTTATCTGACCAGAACAGTGAACCCTCCAGAATCAGATTGCAGCTTGAAGACTTCAAGAAAATGTGTTTGCCAAATTTTCCTGGGAGAGTTTTTTCTTGATGCCTTCCTTCTTCACATTTGTTAAAGCATGCATTCATGCTTCTAGACAGTACATGGAACAGAAGTAGGAAGCACTCTTGATTTTTCTAAAAACACCTCAAAATTACTATTACAAAATGATGATTTCAGATTTTGAAAAGTTGATGTTCTCAACAGTCTGATATCTTTTTAGAATATAGATGTAAGAGGTGTATTCCATATGCCTTCAGTCTCACTTAAACACTAGGTTGAATACACTCTTGAAGTGTATTTTGCACTTCATTGCCACAATGCTTTTTTAAACCAGAAATTTTTTTGTATCTTTAGGAAAATAATTTGTGGAATTCTTAATTAGAAACTAAGTTGAGAAAATAATGTGTATTTGTTAATACATATTTGCAATGAAGAAGGAGGGAAAAATAGTTAATGTTAAAAATGTATGTCTTGCTACTGCTCATATCTAGACATACTTTTGCTAGTACTGATTTATTCTTATAGTATATTTAAGAGAAAGGAGTAAATGGATTATATTTACATAATATTGGTCATAGTCATGATTTCCTTTCATTACAGATTAACAAGTAGATTAATTGTATTCTGTTATTTAGAAAATCATTGCTTTAGAAGAACAAATGGGGCAAGACAAAAAAGCTACTATGTCATCTATGCTTTGTAAACATTTTTAAATACTGTGTGTTAGACTTGCATATTGCGTACTAAAAGTAGGAAAAAAGTACAGAGAAAGGTAAGAAGCATATCCAAGGTACAGAACAGCTTGCATGGAAGAAGTTGTTAAATATTCAAGATACTGGAGGCAAAGTAGTAAAAAGTATATTAAAAAAAAAAAGGTGTTGAAGGGCCTAAAGATAATGAACAACTGTGTTTCTCAGAAATAAAGAACACTGGGATATCGGATAACATTTCAGGAAGTAAGTTTGAAACACAGAAAACGTGGTTTTCATGACTGATAATTAAATTATGGAATGCCATTGTCCCATTTTATCATAGATACCAAGAATATTATAAATAAGTTCAGAAGTGATCAGACATATTAACCAAAAGAAAATCTGACAGGGGATATAAAATACAATAATATAGCAAGAAACAGCAAACAATCTGTGTTTCAGGAATCCTTAAGTTTTGGATAATATTTGGAAATAGAGAATTTATATCAGGCTAAATAGTACTCTTAAGACTTCTTGGATAATTCTTTTGTGTCAACTGGTGAATTTTTGAAGCCAGATAATGAACTAGGTGGATTTTGCCTCTGACTTAGTAAAGTTTTTTAAGCATTGCCTAAAATGGGTAGACCAAGTTTCTGGCTCTGAAGCATTTGTTTTTAGCAGTGAAACTCTCTCCACATCATGAAGAACCATGTTTTTACCTTAAAATCTTAAGATAATTCAGCTACAGACTTTGGGAGGTGCCGGGTGTGAGGTGCTGCTCCCAGCAGGGTCAGCCGTGGGGTCAGACCAGGCTGCTCAGTGAGGGCGGGAGCGAGCCTGCACAGCCTCCGGACAGCCTGTGCAACTGCTTGCCTGCCCTCCCAGGGAAGAGGTTTCCTTATGGCTGGTCCCAGCCTCTCCTCAGGGAAACAGCTCTTCAATTTTGTTTTTGAAGTATGGCACAAAAACGGGAAGTGTGGTGGTTTTTGATATACTACTTGCAACTCATCTTTAGAATTTTTTTATTTAGAGATTTGCTATATCTAAAATAGTAGCAGAATTATGCTTTGAAGTATGGGATTGTACAACGTCTTTATTTCAGAAAAGTAGTAAAATGTTCCTTGTCTTCAGAATTATAATGGGATTAAACATTATGCATTACATATTAACTCTGGGTTTTTACTAGAAAGTATGTGGAATCATGTCTTTTTTTTTTTTAAAAAAAAAAAAGTCTTTAGATAAAGTGCAAATACAGACTCTGAAGCAGAGATTCATGAACCAGGGCTCACATCCCCAAATCAGGGTTGCAGGGAAGAAGAGTATTTAGATGTGCCCATTTCATTAATGTTCCCAGCTGGCTTATGTAGTCCTTCAATTTGAGTCCTAGCTGTCAAACTCAGCAACCTATGATGAAGACTCCCTGTTTATGGTACAGCTCAGGTATGGGTCAGCTTGGGTATGTTAATTCTACTTCTAAGCTTAGTCTTGGTAACCATGGTGGGTGAGCATCACTGTGTCTCTCCTCTTTCATAGATGTAGTCCAAAGTAGTTTTTACACATCTGTTTGTGAGCAATTTGTTTAATCTTGTAGAACCTGCTCCTTAGAGGTATTACTACTGTTGATGCTAATTAGAACTCTTGTCCATAGTCCTTGAGTAGAAAACCAGTGCTGAAAGAAAGATGAATATGAAAGTTTCTTCTGGTGTTGATAAGCAAGGTGGTGTAGCTGATGAGCTTGTAACAGAACTATGAGCAAAGAAGATGCTGGAGAAACGAACATCAAGTTATGAGCTTTGTTCCCAAATGGTTTTAAATAAATTGCTAACATTCATTAAGTGACGTACAGAATATATGTATTCTTGTACTGAGGGATCTAGATACCATCTGTCCAAGTGCGTGTAGGACATCTTGCATTTTTAAATTCTCTTTTGGTCTTTTTTTAGGTCCATAATATACTGGCCGAAATGGTCATGGGTGGAATGGTTTTGGAGACCAACATGAATGAAATTGTCACTCAGATTGATGCTCAAAATAAACTGGAGAAATCTGAGGTAAGTGTGTCGCACTGTGTAGTTTTTAAACTAAAAACATGGTTGTAGCAAATGCATGCTATATAATGCTGTTTGTCCTTCAGTAGCAAACTATATACAGCTGCTTGCTTATAATGCTAAAAATTGACCATGTATCATTAGGTTAGGACCTTTCATCATAGGTAATAATTGCTTAGAGTCGCTGCTGATTAGTTTTTGCTATTTGTATCTCATAGCATTGTGCACCATTGCTATTGAGATACTTCCGTAGTTCTCCAAGTTTCTCTTGCAGAAATCATTTTATTTCCAGTGTATTTATTATGCTGGACTAGTGACTATAACACTTAAATGAAATCAGTTAAAGAACCAAAGTGTGTATACAGACTACATACATATTCCTGTCTACTAGGATGTTCCTAGTACCTGAAATATGGGAGCATATTTAGTGTCCCAGTAATACTGTAACACAAAATAAGAAATTGGACTGAAACGGACTAGATAGAATTTAAAGCCCAGTTTTAGACCCTTTAAAGTAAATACGAATTCTGCCATTTTGGTAATCTGAACATTTGGTCTTCAGTTTAGTAGACTCAAGTGAGAAAATTATATTCTGTATGTGCTCGTAACAGTCTGAACGAGGGATGCTCATGTAAGTTGTGGGTATCCCTTTTCAATTCAACAACTGTTGAATTTACATTTAGGAAAGAAAACTTAGTCTAAGAAAAAAAATTTAGAATTACTTTAGCTATGGCACAGAATAGTACTGCTCCTTTAACGTGACCAGACATGCCTTGTAAACCAAAATAATACCAATACATCATAACTAAGTCTGTGATTGATTCTTACTGATCAGAGTAATTCCACAGAAGAACACGTCATCTGATTTTCAAAGCATAATATAAAAATTTCTAAACAAACCTTTGCTTGAATTGGAGACTATTTCTAAAGTTGAAGTCAGCTAAGTAGATTGAAATACTGCAGGTGGCATAAATGTGAACTAAATGACATTTTAGGAGAAGACCCAGAGAACTTCCTAGTTTTAACTTAAGTGCAACAACAAGAGAAATAAAGTCTTCAGCTTTTTTGTGGTATAATGTATCCTGTTCTCCTAATTCTGCAATCTCATGCTGCACCACCTCAAGTCTTTTAATACATCTAATTATTTTCTCCAACTTCCAAACTGTATCCAAGAAAAAGACAACACTGTGAAAAACAGGAAAAAGCTAGGTATGATATGATACAGTGCATAGCAATATACAGCCAGAAGGATTGTATTGTAGATTATGAGGATGTCCAAAATGTTCATTTTAACATTTTTCTCAAACTCAGAATGGGCCATCGATCACAAAGATGAGTATTTGGAATTATTCTCATATTTTTTTTACTATATTTGAATAACTTCTGTATACATAAATTTTTCTTTATTTGACAAAAAAGTAACATAGTGTCCCAAAAGCTAAACTTACATGGTAGAACATAGCTTCTCAGTGTTATGTGCATATCAGTTTTACCTAAAAGCATTTAATTAAGGTATTTATTCTTAATTATGTGAATTATGTTACCAAATCAATTGTAGACCAGTCTCTGACTAGTCATCTGAAACACATTGATTCAGTGCAGCCAGCTGCAATACTTTGCTGTTTTCCATTATTCATCAGTAAGTCATTCTTTCTTTTAAGATGCTTTTAGTATAAAAATAGGTAGTAGAAGATATAAAAAAACTGGTAGAGCTCAGAGCATATGCAAGGCAGATAACAGTTTGTTCCTTTACGCTCAGCAATGAATTATAGAAGGTAAAGAAGTAGCAGTGATAAATTAAAACACTTGGTGACTGGGATGGAATAGAACATTTCACAGTCTGCTCTCCACAAACGCATTTTTTTTGTTAGTTCAGTGACTGTTTCTTTTCAAATTTAACAGTTGCTATAATGCTGAGATACTTCACAGTACCTGGTAACTATTTCCTCAGATCATTAGTCATTTGTTTCATGTATATCCACAGAAATATCCTGATTGCTATTTCTTTTCCTTTTGTCTTTTTGATCAAGATTATAAATCTTGTCTTTCCTGAACATGTATTTTCAAGATACAAGCAAATCCAGTTCATGTAAATCAAAATCAGTAATAACTTAATAATATTTTTGAATGCTGGTCACTAAGAAATCAAAACTAGTGGATTCTTAATTTTCTTTAATTTAAAAAAATTATTATTTTTTTTAAATTTAGAAATTGATATAGTGTGTAGTTCATAGGACTGCCACCTATGCCACAGCACTCTTGCTTTAGTATGTTTGGCTTCTTAGACCTCCGTGATAGTTCTTGCATCCATAAAATAGCTGCTTTAAGGTTAAATTCCTTTTCTTTTATAGATGAAATCGTGAAGTTAATAAAGTTGTAACTAAGCTACATTTTCAGAAATATTTTAAATTTTCTATTGTGCCCCTCTGGCTTCCCTTAATATATAAAATTTAGCCATTTGACATCAGGTATTTGTTTAGTTATGTATTAGGTTTCTAAACAGGCTTTCAGCTAGAATTTAGTGAAGAAGATCAAATGTATTTATTAAATTCACAAATATTTGAGCAAAGTTATCAACTCAAAGAATTTGTTAATGCTTTCAACAGAGATTAATTATTTAAACCACTATGAGGGAGTCCCTAGCTTTGATTTCTGATTCAGCTCTTATATTGCTTGGATGGGCTACAAAGGAAATTCTGTTTCTTACCCTGAGAAATGTTGTCTTAAATGCATTTCCCTACCTTTCAGTTTAGTGTTTATCTGTGAATGGATTTCTGGTCAAATCCTCCTAAAGCCAAAGGATCACTGTGATTAAGGGAGGGAATTTTTGGGAGAGGGGTCATGGGGATTTTATCCAGAGCCTCTGGAAGTATTGTAGGTAAACCTGGGCTACCTCTTCTCTATTTGGAGTGTTCAACTGCGTGTGATTTAGACTTTTAAGTTGGACCTCATTTTTTCCGAACCTCCTGATCTGTTCTAGCTCTTTCCATTCTTCTCTCTTACAGACCTTTATCTTTCAGTCTCCCAGACAGGACAGGTAGACAAAGGTATTGCTGACTTTTAGAAAAAATGTACTTTTAACAAAAAGGGAAAGCAAAATGATGTCAAAGGCAATAAATTATGTAGGCCAGACTCAAAAATTATGTGTAAAAATACCCATACTAGTCCTTTTAGCCTACTTGTTGTGCTAGTTTCTTCTTGTAGTTCCCTCATCTTTTTATTGGCTATAGTGTATTTTACTAGCTTTCCATTGACATCATTTTTTTTTATTTTATTTCTCTTCCTGCATTTTAGAATTTAACTTTTCTTTGTATCATTGTTTAAGAAACGAAGGAATATGAACTTGTATGAATATTAACAAAAAAATGCAAAACTGAACTGAATAAAAATTGAACACACAGATAACAAAATATGATGTGATAACATAATAGAGAGAGCTTCCTTGCTGGGAGAATTCTGTACCTCATAATCTAAAATAGGTGACATGAACTCTTTTTCTCTTCAGCTTTTAGTATTTCCAAATGAAAACAAAGATCTCTTACATTTTTGCAAAACGAAGTTTCAGAATAAGTTTCAGGTGAACAAAACTTAAAAATAAAAAAAAGCACCAAAACAAACAAATTAACAAACTCAAATAGTTTTATACATACAAATTAAAATTATCAGTGCAATTTGTAAAGATGATGTAGAAGTACCAAAGTTGATATTTCTACCTTAAGTATATCAAACATAAAATGAGAAGGGCTGCCAGCATGTACTCAACTTCAGATGTACATTTGCTGCCCTTGCAATCTGAATCACTGGATTTTGCTTTAAGATATCTTGGTAACTGCAGTCACTGAACATGAATATTAACAAGGAAATTAGAAAGGAGGAGGAAAATGTGTGTTTGAAGTTCAGTTTATGGTCATTGTCCCCTGTCATTTGCTGTTTGAAACATTTAGTTCAGCTCAACAGTTTCAATGTCAGTCAATGTTAATTGCAGTACTTCAAAATTCATTTCCACTCATTTTAAGTATCTGTGTATTCAAACTTGCAGGTATTTTAGATAGCTGGAATTTTAAGCAGACAAAGTTTATTTAATTTATTAATAGCTTTGCTCTTTACTTTTTACATGATCTTTCTAGGATAAAGTAATGCAATACCTTTAAGATTTAACAAATACAATTCCACAATTGGATTTAGTAGCACTGAGTTGTAAAGCATTAGCTAAAAATATTTTTGGGTAGCATGAAATATTTTACCTAAATTTGAAGTATGCTATAGCACATGAAGAAAATCAAGCAAATGGCCCTCCTCTGCCTAATATGTCAACACTTGTAACTTATAATCTGTATTTCAGTGTAACAGTAGGGAACTTAATTTCAGGTTTGGTTTTTTTTTTTCATTTGTGCAAAACTACTTTTCTTTTTCTCTGCTCTGCTCACACATATTCTGTTTTTATTTTTGGGTCTGGCAATGAAAAACAAACAAATAATTAATCATTCCCATCCATTACTCTCTTTGTGATTCAAGTGCTTAAAATTTCTAAGAGTATGTCTTAAGTCTTCTTATCTGTTTGGCCTCATTTTGATATACTTGCAGACTTCATTTTGTTTTTTCTCTAATTATGTTCATTTATTTAACGTCATAAGCAGGGGACATGATCATTCCTTTATATTACATATTGCATCCTTTCATGATTTCATAACCCTGCTGCTTTGAAGTCATACTTGTTCTGGCAAGAAGCATTGGTATGAAACACCAGCAGCAGAGAGGTCCTAGTACCTCTGAAATATCTGGAAAAGGGTGGCTTATTTTGCAAAGCGTTAGCCTTCATTATTTTGTTTTCCAGTAGGCTGTATATTTTTATATGTTTATTTTAGTGATAGCTAGCTCTGTATAGAGTTGTTTGGGATGGCGGTTTGAATATTTTTTTTAATTTGTATGTGCATATTAACTACATTTGTGATGTGCAGTACTTTTTCCAAATGATCTGAATTTCTTTTTAAAGAGTAAAACAGTGTTTCTAGGATCACTTTCATATAAAGTTATCAGTGGAGCATTATGAGAAAAGTGATTATAAGAATGAAGAAAATTGATTTCTATAGTGATAAATAATGACCTAAGTAAACTAACAGCAGCTGATATTTCTCACTTGATAGACTAGGACAAGTAGAATAAAAGCTCTGTTATTAAATGTGTCTATTTCAATCTTTAGAATAGCACTGTTGTTTTGCATATGTGGCATTGCTCTTTCACTCTAAAAGTATATGAACACGTTTACAAGCATTTTTTACAATAACTGAACCTAAAATTTTAATATACAGTGTTTGCAACTTTAAAGTACTACCTTCAATAACAAATGAAATTTGTTGCAAAGCAGCTGTGGCAAAACTGTGGTGTATTGGCTTATTGTAATACCAGCCGTATGCAATTCGTACTGTATTTCTGAAATTTCATTAATGTCTTAAGAAGTTTCATTTTCACTTGCTTAATTCATTTGCTCACTGTGACAGACAATTCATCATTCACTGCATGCTCAAAGCTTGCTACGCGTTTTGGTTTTTTTTTCAAGTGGAACAGTTTTTAATTTGCACCTCACCAACTTACCTGCTGAATTATTTGATAAAAAAAGCAGCTGAAACTTGTCCAGTTCAATGTTACAGTCATGGCTCTTTTAATCAGGTATAAAACTCCTGAAAAGCACACTGGCCTGGAAGTACTTCTTGTAGTATCTTTGTGTTAGTAAATACTTTACTTTCTGTAAAAGAAATGATAAATAAATGGAAGGACCGCATACTAGTTCACTGTTTGACATGCTAAAAAGGAATGCTATGGCATTTGCATTTAACAGCATTTGAAATAACATATTAGTTATCCATTTTGGGAGTTTAAGTACTTTTCAGTCATTTTATCCATTAGACATTTTTTATGAACTGTTTGTTCTCTCTTAGAAATACTGTATGACTGTATTGTGCTTGTTAGGGTTGACATTAATTGCAATAAATAGCGTTCTGCTATGTATATTATGTATACATTGAATTACAAACCCACTTAATATAGAGAATTACAGGAGAACAGGATGTAATAGGTGAAAATCTCTACTCCAGCATATGATAGTGAAAGACAATCTTGCTGGCAAACAAAGAGGTAATCTGAAATTCACAGAACTTTTGTCAGGGATCTTCGTTGATCCTGATCCAGAGCGGTCCTCATGAAATGTGGCTGTCGGAAGTCGTGACTGTATAGGGGGGTGGAAGGGCAATGGTCATGTCAATTGTGGTATTTTAAATAATTCTCAATTGTGTCTCCATTGTATCCTATGCCATTGGGGCGGGAGGCAGGGACTGTAAGTCTGTGTAAAGAGGATAGCTGCAGGTAGGTAAAAATAATGACCAGTTATACTAAAACTTTTATTTGTCCATTAAGAATAATTAACTTTCATTAATTAGGGTAAGGAATCTCCATTTTAGTCACCTAGAAGGCATCTCTCTTTTGAATTGCCAGCCATGCCTGTTTGTGTGGACCATGTCCATCACTTACGATATTTTTCTGGTTTCCCATTGTTTCAGTTACAAATTGTATAATTCATTGCTTTTGTTACTACTTTATTAGTATTTTCATCTTCGCTATGGAAAACAGTTTACATTGCCCCACTTCTGGTTTTGCTTAAAGAAATTTTCTCCAGTTACTGAATGTAGAATTTAAAGGATAAACCAAATAAAAGGAAAAGTATTGTTTTATCTGCTAAAATGTCATTGGGAGTTACCTCTTGATTTCAAATTAGTGTTTCCAAGTTCTCAAATATGAAAGGACAGTGTTGAGCAGCTTCATATCTTCTGCACTGTTTTTTAATAAATAGCAAGGAACTGCAGTGTCTAATACTGCTTCTTTAAGATATTGCAGGTTCAGGGATGCAGATTTTGGATACTTGCATTTTTTAATACTACCAGTGTTAGTCCAGATTTTCCCCTTCATGAAGGTGTTGCAGTTGAAGCAGCCTCTGAAGTGAATGACCTGGTAGACTTGGTGATGTTAAGGGAAACCAAGGAAAAAGAGGCTTTGAAAATACTTTTTCTTGCACCTTTTTAGTTCTAGTTAGTCTGTACTTCTGAGAACCAATAATTAGAATGTCAGGGCCAAAGTGAGAGCAAATTATTTGGTTGCATTAGAGATTTAAGATGTCCTGAGCTTTCTGCTCTACCCCCACATGCCTTCCCCAACTTTGGCATGTCTGGTATATAAGTGTTTGGCAGGGGGAATGTTACAACAGATGACTTACAGCTTCCTGGTCTCTGTTCCTGGTACTGGGAATCCTGTGACTGAAATCTAGGGATTTATGATGCTTTAGCCTTTCCACATGATACAAAAGGGTTAGTTCAAAATTGAAAACTTTAATCGGTTTTATTTTGACTGTGGGTTATGTTTTTGAAGGAGGGAGGAGAACAGTAGGTAGGATTTTAAGTGGAAATCTTACGCTAATTTGACCTTGCATTTATTCTTATAAGAGTAGTTGAAGCGAGAAAATTTTTTTTTTGACAGCCTTCAAAAAGTAGAGTTGTTACGTGAGGAGTATATGGGGTGTCTGTCTCCTTTTGAGCAATAGTGCAGGTGGACACCATGGAAGTCAGGGGTACTCTTCAGTACTTGCAATGAATTTCAGTGAAAATCAAGGATCTGAAAAGGTTACGCTTTGAGCAGCAGGCACCTACCAATACTACGGCACAAACTTTTCCAGAAATCTTTCTTCTTTCATTTGCTGTATTTCTTGCTCAGAATTTTTTTATCTGCAAATGCACTGGTTTCTTCAGTCTTTGGCACTCTTATAATGAAAGACCTTCCATTTCTACAGGTTTAGTCTTTTGTTTAAACAGTTCTTAAAATGTTGCTTTGTTTCTTGTGGATTGCTCCTTTTTACTGCGCCTGTAAGATGCCACACTCTAAAACTGTAGTAGTTCTGAAAATTACTTTGTGGTTTTTATTATTTTTGAATGTTTTTAATCCTACTTTCAAAATAAAAAGTAAAATTTTACATATTCACAGAATTTGGAATATGATGTATTTTTTTGCAAATAAGAGCTCTATTTTTTAAATCTTCCAGGCTTTTTTTTTTCCCCCAGCAAGCAAAAAGTAATTTTTACACCTTTGTGGCAAGCCTGAAGTAAAACCACACAGCTAATTCTAAATACACATAGAGAATCTGAATTTTTAGAAGAAACATTTCCATACTTAAAGTGAATAGTAACTTTTCTACATAGCATCAAATACAGTAACAACTTAATTATTGGCCTTTTTTAAATAGTCCTTA
This sequence comes from Nycticorax nycticorax, assembly GCA_023375905.1. Lineage (NCBI taxonomy): Eukaryota > Metazoa > Chordata > Aves > Pelecaniformes > Ardeidae > Nycticorax > Nycticorax nycticorax. The sequence goes on from JAKFQP010000147.1 coordinate 159,124, forward strand.
AAATAACAAGGTTTTGAAGAGGTGTTCTTCAGAAGCGATAGGTAACGATCATGTTCTGTACATCTTCAGACCTCTGAGCTGTAAATAATTTTTGTTAGCATTTCAGTAATATACTCTAGTGTGTAAATGTGGCGGTTATTTTATCTAAAAGGCAGAACTGAATGGAAGTCAGAAATTACCTTATTTCTGTATTGTAAAACTTGCATATTTATACAGAAAGGCCCTGGCTTTAAATGAAGAGAGACTACATACAGTAGAGGACTTTAATGCAAAATATACTTCAGTGTTTAATTTGGCATAACCAGGTTATTTACGTAATGTCCGAGTGTGCCTGGCAGCTGCACATCTATTAGCGTATAATTAGATACCATGGAACTCTGCATGCTCTTTATCACCCACAAATACAAGGTGCTTATCCTTTTTATTTTAGGCTAAGCCACCTTGAGATACCTTATATATATATATATATGTTTTCATTTAGATAAGCAATGTCGTTCAACTGATGTTCAGTAGCTTGTTACTTTGAAGTTATCTATTCTGAACCTGTAACCAGTGTTAGTCAACTATGAACCATGTGAACTTTTAGAATAGGTAAGAGACAAAGACAGCACATTGGACTTCAAATACCTCAAGATTGTCTGTTCTATAACCTACACATGACACACGCTTAGATAAGCCTCCTATTCCTCCCCACATACTTTTCCATCAAGTTGACATTACATTTTTATCATATAAAAAGGAATGTGTGAACTGTTTTCTCTTTCTGGTTTAATAATACCAAATAACTCATTTCATTCCAAACACAATTACCATCTGGTCTTTCTAATTGTGTAACCGTGAAAATACTTGAAAAGTTAGTTGTCTGTGTATATTGCTAGTGAATCTTCTTGTGAACAACTTTGCCTGACTTGCATTTTTCCTCACTTTATACACAGGCTGGTTTAGCAGGAGCTCCAGCCCGGGCTGTTTCAGCTGTAAAGAATATGAATCTACCAGAGATCCCAAGAAATATTAATATTGGTGACATCAGTATAAAAGTGCCCTCTTTTAAATAACATGGCTACTCCAGGTAAAACAAAGGGAAATGTAATAGAGATTTACTGCATAATTGTCTACTAAATAAACAACATGTGTAACTTACTGTTTGGATAAAACTCAAGGTACTGTATAGACATAATTTGAAAAATCAGTGTGTCGAGTTGAATGTTGCCTTTGTCTTTTTTGTGAAATTAAAGGAGATGGGTAGTTCCCGTGTGATTTCAAAATTACATTCCTATGCCCTTGTAAGGCATATCACTGTGTCTCGGCTGCTGCAGTATTTTGGGGAAGTATTTAAGATGTTCTTTATCTCGTATAACCTATAATGCTGAGTTCTTTTGTATATTCACTAAGGTCTATAATTAGTGCATTCCTTAAGTACTTCTGCTGTTTGTCATGATTATTTAAGACTTCAGTGCAAATGTTGCATGAAAACATTAAGCTCTTGTTTTGTTTAAATAAAATCATAACTAACTGGACTTCAAAATACCTGTTTGTTTGAAATCTACTCTTTGCAATAAATCATGTTAATTCCTATTCGTGAAGCCAATTGACTATATATAAATACTGTTGTGGCAACCATTAATGTTGTAGTTTAATCTCTGAAGGAATTATACGGGGGTATTGTGTTGAACATTGATTCTTTACATTTCTCACAAAAGCTGTTCACTATTATTCTGAAGGAAAAACTGCCTTTACTGAAGATCGGATGACTTCTGTTTACATAAAGATGTTGAGAAGATACTTATGCAATCTGATAGGCTTTCCCTGACGATCTGACTTTGGTTTGGTTAAAAGGGTCTCTGCAGTTGCTGTGTGTGTTCTGAGAAGTACAGAACGGGCTGAGGAAATTGGGCAGTTCAGAACTGTAAATGTATCAAATAATGTGATAAAGAAAGGCACTCTGGAAAGATAAATGAGGATACTTTAATAAGGCCTCTGTGCCTGGTGACATTTGTGATTCTCTACTTCGAGAATTAGATTTATAAAATACCTAGGATTGTCAAGACCTCAAAACATCTAAGTGCTATCACCTCTGTGTAAGTTGCTCAGCTGTTAAGCTCTTCTGTGATTTAAAAAAAGTTAAGGGAGGTAATGATTGGGTTTTATAATCATTCTCTTAAGCTTTGTGTGATGTACAAGTCTGTTTAAATCAATAATAAAAATATCATTGGGATACTTAAGAATTCCTCTAAAGTTTTCTTCTCCAAAAAAGCATGCAGTTAATACTATATATAGAAATACAGTAATGTTGTATGAAGGGCAACACGTTTCAGGACTAGTCTGAGAGGTCCTGTGTTACTTCAGAAATTTGGATTTGATGTCAACCAAGCATTCTTTTCCTTTGAGTTGAATGTTAAGATATACCCCATCGGATAAACTTGGAATGGCTTCACGTTCTCCATTTGATCCATAGTAACTATCACTGGTGCCTTTTGAGAGTATTTGAGAGTGAAAAAGAGATTACTTTTGAAGTAGAAAATCTGATACAATCCAAGGAATTTTAATGTATTTCTTTAAGGGGGGGGTGGGGAAGAAATTTCATGTATATTGTTTGTGTTACATTTAGTAAGCATCAAGTAACACTATTTGATAAGTGCTTTTGAAAACAGAATTGCCTTCTCCATACCTCTTGAGAAGAATATTACTCTTCCCCATTAACTTTCTTAGTTTTAGGCTCCAGGAAATTTCAGGTGGAGTTTAAGTAGAAAACTGCCACTTCCTCATTTCCACTGAAGAAATTGAGAGAATGAAACCTGCAGCATTATTTTTCCCTATGATGTAGAGTATTCTTTAGTATTCCTAAGTTAGACAGCTTAGCCTAGTGCAAATCTGGAACTATTATAATTTCACCTGCTTTTCCTAACTTTTGTTTTTCTCCTTAATGCATAGAATATGTTGCATTCAAAGCAAAGACGTTGATAATTTTCTGTGTCATTCCCCCATGAGGATTTAGTTAGTGCTGCTTCTGAAGGATAATGGGGAAATTTTGGAAGGGAAGGGGGAAATTTTGGAAGGGAAGGGGGAAATTTGACCTACAGAGAGTTGTCCTGGCTATTTGTGAAAGGAGCTCACAATTTCAGAAATTCCTCCAAGTCCTCTATTTTTTTCTCTTACTTTTTTTTCCCCTCTGGTTCATTTTCAGATTTGTAAGCTTACGTAGTTACAACATTTTTCATTCCTTGCAGAGAAGTCTTTTCTGGGTTTATTTGAATCAAACATTTTTCCAAATCCTTAGAGAAAATACGTCTGAGATGCATCTTGACATGAAGCATATTTCAGATTAATTTCTCACCTCTTATTTGCCAATAGCCAGGCTTTCATTCATTTTTAGGGAACTAGACCTTAGCTCTTAACAATTTACATGGCTATTTCAAAGCTCCTTTTTTTTTTTTTTTTAGATTTGTGTTTTGCATTACTGTTTATACTACTTTCTCCTTCCTGACAACATGGCTTCTGCCGGAAAGGATTCTTCTCCAGACAGCTCTTCCATAGACACCAGACCTTTCAAGAAGCTGCTCTGTGACTGACCAGCAAATACTTAATGCAAGGCTGTGACTAACAACTGGAGCTGCCATACACTCTTACCAGGTCACTTGGCTCTGCCAGGCCTTAAACTAAAACCAATCAGAGAAAGATGGGATACTTGATTGATAGAAATGATGGAAATGGTAATCTTACCCTTGACCTTCTAGGGCTTGCCTTGTGTTGCAGATGTTCAGGTGTTTTCTGCGATGCTGATCTGCTTGTATGCATCACCTTCATGAGAATGATGTGCCTTTTGGATTCTTTCTCCTATTTCACCAGTGTCCTCTTAACTACTGCTTAGGATTTAAAATTTAAATAAGCTGTAGGCTGTAAATAATTAAGCTCTTGATTATAAATTTATATGTTTTTAATGCTTTGTAACCAAAAAAACCCCCAACCTAAACCATTACATGTATGTGTGTGTATATGTAACATCAGTCTTGCACTAGCTGTTGTTAAAAAGAAGAGGTCATCCTGAGTCATCCTTTACCTGTAGAAGCCAGGGAACTAATTTGCAATACTCCACCTCCATAGAGCCTGCCTTTTAAGTGACATTCATCAGGGTGCCAGCATGTGTAAATGAATTGCTGAAAGCCATTTTTCCTAACTCTGGGCATTTCTTAAAACTGCAAACAAAACATTAAACAGTAGCTGAGGCTATTTGTTACTTATGGCATCCAAGACATCACCTCATATTTTGGTTTCTTACATTGGGTTTTCTTTCCAATTCAGTTCAGTTTCTCTGCTAGTGAAATTCTCTGGGGAGAAACCTTTTCATGTGATCATAGCAATTTAACTGTAGTAAGATCTGCACTTCTTTTTGATAGTGCTTGATAAATCATGCACAGAGGTAACTTTAAGGAGACTGTGTAACATTAATAATACAAATGAGTAATTAAGCCACCTGTTTTTCTGTTGTCAGAAGGTCCCTGTATCACAGGTGGTTACTTGTCTCAATATTCCACAAGAGAAGTATTTTCCACGTACGTTTGTATTCTGGGGATGCAGGGTGAAGTGCCCTCAGAAGGTGAGCTTGAGGCTTGGGTGTAGTGGCTGTTCAGATTGCTTGTCTCCAAACTGTGACTCTCTCTCGTTGTGAATTAACACCTTTCAAATTCATAGATTTTCATTGTGAAATTTAGTAATGGGGAGAAGATTAAGTGTGATCAGCCTGTGAGAGCAACTGCTAGTTCTGGCAAGTAGGGGTTCTTTTTGTCTTTGAGAAGAAAAAGTCTTTTCTGGGGTACAGACTCCCTCTCCAGTATTGAGAGAAAAGGTGTTGGAAGCATTTTCTGTTCAGAAGCCAAAGACTTTCTCTGAAGGCCCATGTGGAGCAGACATGATTTTCTTCCTTCTTGCAAGATAGATTCTTCTAAACAAATGGAGAAAGGGCAGACAGGATGAAAGTTCCAGAGTGAGTGGGCATTCCCAGCTGCCTCCACAGACTTGGAAACAGAGCAGCTAGTTTTCCCACTGCGGCAGGGGAACTGCTGAAAAAAATCTTCTGACTCTTTTTCACTGGAAGAGAAGTATCTCATGTTAGAATTGGCTGAGAGTGCTGTCTGCAGTACCAACAGCACAGACAGTGCAGGTGCTGTGTCAATGCACTCCCCTCTCCTCCCTGAATAGTGAAGCGCTGTTTTGAATATATTTTGAGAGGAGGGAATATTTTGCCATATTGCAAGTGTATACAAAATTCCACCCCTTAAACAGATGTTGGTGCTCTGATTTATTCTGCTTGACAGAAATGGGTGGAGGGAAGTGTCACTTGCTGCAAGGGAGAGACAGGTTCAAGCTAGAAAGTCAAACTGGTGCTGCCTTCCTCTGAGTACATTTGACCTTTTCTTTCTAGTAGCACATTCAAATCAATCAGTGCTAAAATGAGTCCTGAGTTTTACTTAGGCCTATGCTGACAGCCGAATGGGAACTTGCTAATCTTCTAAGGCTTACCTTGTAAAGCTCCTTGATACTGAATTACAGCATATGCAGGGCATAAAACAGTGAAGGAACTGGAAATCAAAATGTCACAAATCAAATCATTGTCTGTTTGTAACTGTTAAAAGAAAAACAGAGCCTAAGTCTTGCACAAAATACATTTCCCAACTTCTGCACAGAGCAGTCATAATTTTAGTAGGAGCAAGGAAAGCAACCAAGTACTGCCAAAACTGACTAAAGGTGAACAGTTAATTTCATTTAAAAAAATCTTTTGTTACTTACTTTTATGATTATCTTAACAAATTGTAAATCTCTTTTCCTCTCTTAATTTAAGGAAATGGTCTGTTCTTGCAATTTTTGATGTTCAATGTTTACCCCAAAATGCCTGATGAGCTTAGGTAACATTTATTGCCTCCATTCCATGGGTGGAAACACAAAGGTAGTCACACTACAACATCAGCTTAGCAGCCACATTTCTTGTCTGCAGAAGTTTTGGCCCAGTGGTGCATTAGGAGTGCTGTAACAGTGTGGTCTGACTGGGGAGGAACTGGAGGTCAAGACATCCCCTCTTTGCACAGACTGAGTATGCCTGTGGCTAGAGGTGTTTGAGTTGACCCATCATCCATCCCATGAGGCACAGTGACAGGAACACTTGTGCTATATTCGACTGCTTTCCTACCCAGTTTGGCTCTTTGGAAACTCAGCAGCACACACAGGCTCCAAGTGTCCCTTTGGCTGGCTCCACTGCCCGGCCAGCCAGCAGGACTGCACCAGGAGAGGAGCAAATCCTTCTCTGGATTCTCTCTGAATGGGACTATAAACGTGTCGCCAGAGCTGGAGCTGAAAGCAAGTCGCTAATGATGAGCTGCTTGGATGGACAAGTGTATGGTTTCCCTGTTTTCTTCTGGTTTTCACAAGTCCACTCTGCAGACCCCATTCTGGTACGATTTTCAACACTCGGCCAGCAGGGTTGCTGTGGGACACAAGTTGAATTTCACAGCTTCAGATATTTGCAGGGTACCTGCATGACCCATGCATATGGCAGGATACCTGCATGATCTATGTTTGCATTTAAAAAACTTTTGCCTTTGGTGTAGCCATGGTGAGTGGCACCCACATCTTCTCCACCAAAGGCCCATCCCAACAAATTTGACTGAGCAGGCTGCAAAAGTGGAGAGAGAGAAGCAAAACTGGAATGGACTCAGCATTCAAAATAGTCTTTACAATAATTTATTGTGCTGATGCATGTCAGGACAGCAAAGCTCTTTCATGATTCAAACAGCCATCCCGCTCCCAAGTGAGGTGCTGTTTTACTTGATGTCAGAAATTGTTTGGGTCACCCCAGGACAGAACCCGTGGTTCTGTTCCTCCCTGAAACACCCTGGCATCTTGCGTGCCATAGACTAGCCTGCCTGCCTCTGTACGATCTTCACCCGGGAGGGCTGGATGGCTGTCATTCTTTAGTGGCTTTTCAGGACAGGTATCACCACAGATACCTCCAACAAAGTCCAGCAGGGCGCATCCTGGCTGCCATACCTCTGCAAGGTGGCGTGCACTCATTCAAGATGTGACTGCCTTGGCAACACATGGAATATGTTGCAATACAGAAATATGTTAATGCAGGCATCTGCATCCTTACCCAGGTTTCCCCCACTCACTTCAAAAAAAAGGACAGAAAAATGTTGGTTAGGGACAAGCCCTTACATGGACCTGCATGCTGGAGTCGTGGTGCAGGCAAAGGAGGGGGAAAGTCAATATGAAAGTCTCTTTCCAGAGGGTAATGTGAGTTTGTAGTATGGGACTGGTTGTCTGAGGAAGCCTCATGAGGTGTTACAGTTCTCCCAGGTGGTATGAGGCTACACAAAAGGCCTGAATTGGCCTCAAGTTGTGCCAGGGGAGGTTTAGATTGGACATTAGGAAAAATTTCTTCACTGAAAGGGTTGTCAAGCGCTGGAAGGGGCTGCCCAGGGAAGTGGTCGAGTCCCCATCCCTGGAGGTATTCAAAAGACAGGTAGAAGTGGCGCTTAGGGGTGTGGTTTAGTGGCAGAATGGCAGCGTTAGGTTAATGGTTGGACTTGATCTTAAAGGTCTTTTCCAACCTAAACGATTCTGTGATTCTAGTCTATGATTCTAATTGCAGCTCTCCAGCAAGAGGTGCTGTCACTGAGATCATCTTCAGGAAAAAAACAAGAGCAGGTAGGAACAGCCAGAGCCTTTCACAAATTAGAGTCACCCAGGAAATCTGTAGCAAGGTAAGAAATAGTGCTCATCCTTTTCCTCCCAGCACCAGTGCACTAGATTCCAGAAGCTTAAAAGTATCACCCCATTAAATGACCCTCCTTGGCCCTGGAAATTTCCATTCTTAGGAATCTGTTATAGCACGTTTAAGTAGTTTTAACGCCACCATAGTATCTTTTTAGTTTGTTAGATTGTGGTTTACTAAAATACCAGGATAAATCCCAGCGTTGTGCGTTAGCATAACACAAACTGCAGCTGTCCCAGCTATGTCCCCTCCCAGCTTCTTGTGCACCCCAGCCTGCTCGCTCACGGCGCAGGATGAGAAAAGGCCTTGACGCTGTGTAAGCACTGTTCAGCAACAGCCGAAACACACAAATCCAAAGCATAGCACCCTACAAGCGACTGTGAAGAAATTTAACTCTATCCTAACCAAACCCAAGAATATAGTAAGACAGGTAGTAGGATGAGGGTGGTAGGGCTGTTACTCAATAGGGCTTTGCATTATGTGTGAAGCTGTTCTTTCAAGTTCATCCTTTTGTAAGTATGTACATGAAGGGCTTCCTGCTAAATCTCACTTAGGTTTCCCAGGAGGGAAATATTCAGGAGGGGGCTTGTATGAAAAGAAATTGGTAGTTTGCAGAGCAGCTTAAAAAGAATGCTCCCCAAAAGAAAAGCCAGAAGGAAAACAAAGTATAAGGAAGGTTGTAAAAGAAGAAGGAGCTAAATAGGTTGTTTTATAATCTAGGCATAAAATTGTGATGGAGTTGTGAAATAATTTATTAGGTAGGATAATTTATTACATGTAGGAAAATGGACAAGCCTTTGCAAACCAAAAATTTTTTCCAGGTAAAGGCAAAGGCAGCAAGCTTTAAACTGCTTCTAAAATAGTTGGTTTTTCTCTGAGAGTTGCTTGTTGCTCTAATTTTACTTTTCTGACAAACATTTATCTAAAGCTGGCATGAGTGACGAGGAAGCAGTAACAGACAAAGAGACAAGAAGGAAGCAAATGGATTTGAATATGAGAAAAGAGAAAACTTACTGTTTCTTAGTAAGTGCTACGTAGTATTAGAAGTGTTTGCAAACGTAAGAAAATACCATGTTTGTGCACTTTCTGACACAAAACAGGTAATAGGGCTGCTGGTGGGGTGAATATTCAAGGTGCGTACTGGTAACAGATGAGTTCCCTAGCCCCCCCTCTCCCCTGGCCCCCTCCTAGCAGTGCTGCCTATGGAGTAAATGACAGACTAAAAGGGGAGGAGGATCCCTCCAGTGTGTTAATTTCAGTACCAAGAGACTGAGATTCCCAAGTGATAATTTCCTTTTAAGAAAATTTCTCTCCTGTCCACCAAAAAGATGAATAATATTCGCAAGTCACCAAGTTTGCTTGGTATCCTTTTTTTAAGTTTTTATATATTATTTAGATTTCTAGGAACTGAAATAGAGACGCATATAAGCAACGCAAAGTCTCTTGGTCAAAAACGAGGGAAAATAACAGGTTGTTTCATACTTTATAGAGGTGTTTTAGCAATTCAGTTGTTATGTGTTCCTCTCCGAGCTCGGCTGTAATGGCACATAACATCCACTCACTGTTTGATGTGGCAGTCGCGCCTGTTCTCAGGAGGACACACGCCTGTGGAATTTCAAATGCCTCTCCTTGTTGTTCCCACTGGCCTTCCTCATTGCTTTTTAGCAATGAAATTCCAGATAGCAGTTCAAGCAAGTTGGGAAGATGGCATCATTTGAAAGGGCTAGAGTCGCTAATGGAGATGAGAAGGGTTATAAGTGAGTTTTCAAAGCAAATGCACACACTTCCTCCCAGGTGGATGCTGTGGACTGTGTCTCCGTTGGCTCGAGGTGGCACCATTAGCACCAAGCCTGGGTTCGCTAGAAGAGCTAAGGGAGCTGCAGCCTCCGATGGGTCCTGCAATGCATGGCATGTGTGTGTGTGTGTCTGTCTGTGTGCTTCTTGTGGTTCAGTCATGCAATTCCTCTTCCTTCCCCTTTCTTTCCCAGTTGGGATGAGGACCGCGCATGGCCCCACAATGCTGAGAGCCCTGCAATGGCTGAGGATGTGATACTGCGGCTCCGCGCTGCAGACCCACCCCACGGTGGACGGCAAAAGCAGAGTTGTGTCTGGACAGCAGTGGGGAGGCTTAATGCAGGATGCTTCAAGTTAGGGAGAACAGTAAGGGAAAGAGAGACAGACCATCGCCAGAAGACGTGATGCTGGTGGCTTTCCACTTATTTAGTCTTTTTATTACGTTTAAACATTGTGCCAAAGGTTTGGGAGTCTCAGTGACTAATGACAAAACAAAGGCCTGCTTAGCACACAGAGTTTCAGCACAGGGCCAGTGCAAATACATTACAATACGATTTTATGGTGTCCCCAAGTTAATTATTACACCATATGTTTCCTTTGCCTTAACAAAATTGTTCTTTTCCCCTACTAAATACTGTTTCAGTATTTAAAAAAAGATAAAAATCTACCCCTTCCTTCAGAGTTTTCATAGAGATCTTCTCTGTAAAGATTTAGTGGAGGATTTGGGGAGGCAGTTCAGGTAGAGAATTGGCTTATAGGTGGTCTGATGGACAGCCAGGGTTCACATCTTCATGTTTAGGCAGATCCTCTAATCCACTGACTCACAGCACACACAGGGAGCTGCAGACCCCCAGGTTCACTGGAGGGCAACTGTAATCCCAGGTTTTTTGCATGAGGGGCCATTTAGCTTCCTTGCTTGGAATCAGGCAAGAGTCTGTTTTTTGACAAAATCCATTAATGTGGTGGATTCAAAGGAAAGAAGTAGAAAACTTTGGAATGGGAGCAGAAAATGAAAAAGGGAGTTTCTTGACAAAGAGAGGGTGGGAGTTGAGGACAGTTTGAGAAAAACAGTTTGAGAGAGAGGTAGGGGAGAAAGTCGTGGGAAGGAGGACAGGCACATGGAGGGCATATGAGGAAATTTCTGAAGGAAAAACAGAAAGATGACTCACAAATGTAGGATGGGAGAGTAAGAATCAAGATGCTGCTGGGAGACTTTGCTGCACAGGGTGAAGTTTGCTGGAGGACTACCAGATGAGAAAATCAGGAAGGGCTGTGACTTTGCTGAAGAGATGTTTGACTGGATAAACAATACGAATCCTATCAAGCCACTGGGGAGGATTATGGGGGAAATTTTCTCTTCAGACTGCTCTGGAATGTCTTCTCCAGGTGGACAGACTTTTCTACCCTAATTGAAATCTTAATACCAAACTCACATTTATCCTATTTTGTGAACACAAGTGATGGCTCCAGAATAAAATCAATTTTATTCACACTAGAGAATTTGCTTGAGTTATGCTAGCATTATTTGCCAAAGTATACAGGCCCAAATGAGAGCTATAAAACTTCTTGGTCTTGGAGTGAATACATAAAAGTTGTGTTGTTTTTATTAGTGCATTGTTTTAGTATAAACTTACAGTTAAGTGGTATTGCATGTGCCTTTCTGGTTGTGGAATTGTTTGGGTGGAGGGCCTAGCAGAGAGAGGAATGTGAAACAAGGAAGGGACCTAGGGGTTATTGCTGATGCTTATGGAGGAAAATGGGATCAGAGATATACTGGAAATCTGTTAACTTGTGAAACGTATGCAGGAGTAGGCTCTGGAGGGAGATTAGATAGAGAGAAAGATAGAAAGACAGATAGATAGATAGATAAAAGTACAATAATTTCTTTTCCTACTACTTCTCTAAGCTCTTTTTCTAACCATGAAAAGGTACTTTGTCCAGGCTGAATAAACCATAGCCTTACTTACATGGCAGTTTTGCCAAGGTGACTGCAGCATACACATGGTCTACCGTTACGTGGCGATTGAGGAATATTCACAGCTGCCATAATGAAATATAACTTGTCACGGTGTCTCTGCAGTTTAAAACAACAACCCAGATACCCAGGCAAAACTTCCAGTTTTGGTAACCTCTGTTCTCTTTTCTGTGTTTTCTTAATGAACAGAATCTTACAACAGTTAAGCAACCACGAAGTTAGAGCTCTAGCTGTCTGAAGTGCACTTCTAATCTGAAAAACCATATGCCCCTGATGAAGAAGTAATAGCCTGCAAAATGTTGATCCATAAGAGGTTGTGAAGACCATCATACTTGAATCCCTGTTTTGAAGTTTGGGGTTTGTTTAAATATGTTCTCTTTTCTGTCCCTTTTAGCACAGAGGATCGCGTGGAAAAACAGACTTTTAAATGTTTTTGAGCTTGAGGTGATCTGAGTAGGTGTGACTGGGATGTTTTCAGACCTACTTATGTAGTAATACACTTCTTAAGCTCCACCACACACAGCATTCATAGCACGTGGCACAAGCAACGAAGAGGCTGCGTTACTTCCTCAGGTAGCACTTATGTAGTGACAGTATAAATGTCCCTGTATAAAGGAGATTAAGGGTTGTGACCTAAACTGTCCTGGCTGTGATGATGGACTAATGCTGCTTAGTGATCGGCTGTGCTTGGGGAAAGGAAGAGGGGCAAGCACACTGTTTTCTGAAGAGGTTAACAGACTTCAGGCACACAAAAGTATCCTATTAATTTGCACTCTACTGTGACTCACCGATATAATTAGAAACACACTGTTTATTTGTATCCCGAAAGCTAATGAGCTTAACTTACTCCTCCTTTAGGAATACTGAGATCCATCTTGTGTTTCAATGGATCGCAAACAGAGGCTAGCATTTTCATGCTCAACATCATTGTTTATTTAGAAATGTCATAATTCCCTACCACATAGTAATTCCCCAATGCAACCACTCATAAATCAATACAGAGCAGCTTATTTATCTTGGGAGAGAGGCATCAATTCAGCAGGTTAGGAATTTTGCAAAATAAGGGTTTTGGAAAATGGTGATTAGCTGCGACCACAGCTGTTAATGAGTGAATCAGAGTTAATAGGAATTTTTGCTGAGGGTGTTCACTGCATGAAATTTTTGATTAAAACCAAAGGAGCTCCCAAAGTGGCACCTGTGGATGGACTGCAGATGTGCTGCACTCAAATAGTAGTTCCAATAACAAGATGTTTTTCTCTACTCTGAGCCTCTCATTCCCTGTTTCTTTGCAGGGAATATTGAAAGAACTTGGTTTTCTCCCTGAATGGAACGGGAAGAATTTGCCACGTTTCAGAAGTTTCTAGACACTCCTCCTAACCACTTCTAAACTGTAACTGTCTTAAGATACCATCTTTTCAAAGTTTGCTAGTAAAACTTAGAAAACACATGCCAAGTCATATTCCATCAGGATGATGTACAATGTTTATTTTTATCATATATTTTCCTAGGGAAACACAAGTGTGGGAATTAAGGTAAAATACTGCATGATGACAACCTGGATTGTGAGGAGCTTAGTGGGGTTTAGCAAGACAGGATGTTTCAGATGTAGCCATTTTGAATGATCAGTCTGAATTAGACTCATGTAAGAAAATCATGCATGATAAACAGATTTTCGCTATAAGGTCCTGGTGATATGAAGGTCTACGTCAGCTTTCAGTGCAGGTTTTTTTCCTCCTTTGTGTGTTATCGTTTAGAAAATAAAGGTGCATTTTTCCAAGTTTTCACTTTGCAGAATTGTTTCCATTTTTTGTGATTGAGACTGATTATGTTGGATGTCAGTACATTCCCTATTTTATAAATATGTGATTTTGAAATGCAATACATCACAGTGCTTGCTTTAGTGTAATATGACTACTCCACCATAAAAACAGTTTGTTCCCCCAAGATCCAAACAAAATATGTTATGTATTTACTTCATGGGTTCAACCACAAGAAATTTGACCTTCACTTAATTTGTATGGTTTTTCTCAGTTTGAAAACTTACAACATCCAACACATTCGTCTATTTTGTATTAAAACTACTATAAAAGACTATTGTTTCGGTATGTAACCTCTCAAACTAATACAAGTGGAGCATTTTTATTTTCTGTATAATGTGATAGCAAAAATCTAATATTTTCAAAAGATAGAGAAGATTCTTAATTTAATGTGGCAGTTAATGTTATACAGGGAGAAAGGTGCCTGTGTTTATGGTTGCCATTATTTGTTTATCTAGAACATTATATCTTTATATCATTCTTCATATCCCTCCAACTTAATTTAGGTTATGAAGGTTGTAGGGAGAGGTTACAGTCCAGGCTATTGATTTTGCCAGTTTATACCATCTGCAGATTTTTCTTCCTTTGTCTTTGGTACCAGGAAATGGTGGGATCAGGAAATCCAGAGCATTGACCATAGTGAATGTGGGTTTCAAAAAAATCACTCTAGTTTTAACAAAACACAGAGTTGAACTTTTCAGCAGTGCCAACCATTTGGGACTCCACGCAGAACCAGCAGGAGCATCACTCTGCATAGCTGCACACTGGGGAGGAAACCAATAAACCTGCAATTTACATTTCTGAGACTGAGCAGCACTGATCAGACCAGCTTCCTTGACATCTTTGCACCTCAGCATGTGGGACTGTGACAGGAGCAATGGAAACCAAAAGCTAGATCTTGCTGTGAAGCCAGAGCAGCTTTATTTAACAGTATTTAACTGGACTAAGGGGTTATGCAAGTTTCATAAAGGGTCTTGAAAGTAAGATGGGGGGGAGGCTGAACCCCATGATCAAATTTGCTACTGTTGCTCCATGCGTTTTTGTACTCTTTTCTATTCTTTCGGGATGTCTAATTCTGGAAGTCTCTTACATGTCACAGTTTGCACAAACTCCTCCAAAGAGTGCAAAGATTAGCAAAGACTGGCAAAGAGTGATCTAAACAAAGCTGTCTGTCTCTCCAGGGTAACCTCAATGACAAGCTCAGCATCATTTTGAAACCATGGGCTGTATCAAACCACAAATCATCACATTCTTAAGAGGTTCAAAATATGGCTGTGTGTGCAAAGACAAGAAGGTCCAGAAGGCTGTATTTAAAAGGCATCTGAAGACCTAACTACTATTGCCATAAGCCTAGGTTCATGAGATAGCTTCGAGGCTCTGCTTTTGCTGCTCTTTTTTCTAGGTAGCAGTTTCTGTTTCCAAACAGTAAATCCTCAGAGAACCAGTCTAATTAAAGTTCTCTCTTCACAGAAAAAATCCCTGCCTGTAATCTTCCCAGCTGTAGATAAAAAATGTACTAACAAGAGGCTCTGCCTTAATGTAAGGAATTGCAGGTCTCCATCTACCTACTTACGTGAATTGGCTTCCAGAGTTCAGAAAAAAGAAATTGTTAACAATATTTAAAACAAGAAAAAAGGATTGGAGTGCCTTCCTGCTGCCTGGATTTCACAGCCTAGCTTCTTCTCCAGTGGGCTGGGAGAGCTAGGCTTCTGAGAGTGCATCCACCAAAGCAGGGTAATGCATGGGAAGATAATCACTAGAGGTGCTGAGGAAAGAAACGAGGGTTAAGTGTTAAAAAAAGGTCCAATAAGTGATGTCTGGGTGGTAGTGGCTTTCTGAGCATATCACCTGGTTATGTATACCCTTGTTAACCACTCAACAACAAGAAGCCAACATCCATGACACCAAAACAGGTGATTCTGGAAGGTGCTGAAGCTCCCACTGACCTGGTGCTCTTCATGGTTCACTGAGCACTGGAGCGTCCTGACTTGGGATCTGGTCCATTTTGGTCCATTGCCAAGCTGATTGGCAGTTGTGAAGGCAAACAAAACATAGGCTGTTTGGAGTGTCAAATTCTGAGAAGGGCAAAGGTGTACTGATATTTCTAGCCCTAAATTAATCTACATCAATCTAAATCAATTTATTCCAGCTGCAAGAGGAATGCAGACAGCTGCGTGATATTCTCAGATTTCCTGTTAAATAGAGGTAGATGAATGACTGCAAAAGGGGTTTTTTAAGGGTGGGGAGGAAGTTACATGTTGCAACAGGGACATTTTTCCAGTTGAAGCCTTCCTTATTTGGAATTTGTAAATGCATTTGTCTCCTTTCCACACAGCTGGACACCTGTATTGCCTTCTGGAACTGGAATGATCACCCATTCTTACGCAGGCAGCCTTAGCCGAGCATTACTTTTGAGTGGTTGTATGCCATGACGTCTTCCTCTAATGCATAACAACTAGAAAAAGAAAACCTATACCAGAGAGCAGTTCCTAAACATTTGCTGAGTTCAGAAGATGCTTTTAGAATAGTTATGTTCCGTATTCTTGCTGAAACATGAGAAGTAAACCAGAAGGGAGGACAAGTTATTCCATGAGCAGCAGAACTAATGAAGCCTGGTTTTCTCCAAATCTGTATTCTCTGTCACCCAACACCTCCCCCTGCAATAAGCCAGTTTCCCTTCCAGCATCCCATGAGATCTGCATGTCAAGTAACTTGAGATCTTCCTATGCTGGCAGTGTTTCCAGCTCAGCACTTGCCTCTATGTTCTGGTCTTCTCTTTTCCCCCCGACCCGTGTTTCTGAGGTGAGGTGAGAAACACAGGCTGGAGTTAGGAACATGGCTCAGCAGTGCATGTGCTGAGGGGTCAGCCGATGCAGATGGGATGAATGGCCTGCCACCCCGTGCCAAAAGAACGGGGAATAGCCGTGCCCCCAGCTCTGCCCACAGTAAGAATAGCAGATTTTATTTTCTCCCTCTGCAGATACTTAACATCTGGGTAATTAAATATCTTTGAGATGCCTGGCTTTGCCATGCAGGCTGAAAGGGATCACCGGGTTCAAAAGTGAGAAGAAGGAGATACTGAAAAAGCCTTCTTCCCTGGATGGGTATGCTGATAATACTAGTAAGAATATCCACCATTTAGCATTGATAGGCATAGCATTAAGCTATTTGAGACATTCGGGGGCATGTAATGATTGTCATATAGAAACCCAGGTAAATAATAATAAAATAAAGGGCAATCTACTAGAGTTGTGTAATTCAATGGGTATGAAGTTTAGCATAAAAGCCAACAGGGCCTCCCTCTCATGCCACTGAGCTGGAGGGTTCATTTGTAAATGGATAAGTGGACTCAGTGCCTGCTCTTAGTTCCTGAGTCTTAATTATGTGACGTATAAAGAACAAAATTCAAGCACCACAGATCCTTTTCTTGGAATTTTTGCCCTCTTGAATAGAGTAACCAAAACTATCTCTGACTTCCCAGATGAGTTATTATTTAGGATTGGATAAATGTATTTAGGGTTTGGAAAGTTTTATTTGTTTTCCATCAGCCATGCCAACTGTATTCTAATAACTAAACATTGGTATACACAGTCATTAAAAAAAAAATTCTAATAGTGTTTATGGGAGTTGTGATGTCATAACCACATTGCATATGTTATTATCATGAGACCTTCATCTACAGAGGAAAAAGAGAAGAGTGCTTTAACCTTTACATGAATACTAATCCTGATTTTTCTTGTATGAATTTATTTCCTCCCATTCTCTGTAATTTTTGCTCTCACTATGGATCTTCATATAAGAAAATGGTTTATTTGAAGTCCTTTCTACTATTTCTTGCTAAGATTTAAAACTTGACTCCTATGTTTTATATAATCCACATCACTGTAAGTGATGTAACTCGATTACTCTCAAGAGGTCTTTTCATGTTCATCACACTGGGATAGCTTTCTTCATGTGGCTAGGGCAATTATATTTGAGCCTCAAGAAACAAGTCTGTATGCTTAAAAAAGTGGCCATTTTAACTGGATTCAAAAGTGGAAGTTATTCAGGACAAGTAAATACCATGTAATGGAAACATACACATAACTAACTTGAAACATTCAAAATTATATATGCATTTCTTACTGCTCACATAATAACTTAATAATTGCTGTTACAGGAGTTACAGATACAATTTCTCATTCAGTCATTTCTTTATGACAAAGTTAATTAACAGATAGCCCTTTGCCACAAAGGAGTTCAAATTTATGAACAATTAACTTTCTATCTACCTACCTACTCATCTATCTATCATCTATCTATCTATTTATCGTGGAGAGAATTAAGTGTCTATCTATTTCAACTAAGATACTCCATTCTCTCAATAAGACTACAGAAAAATCTATTACTCTGTGCAGGTGAAAAATTCTGCTTGCTTTTTTGAATCCTCAAACCCCTTATTTTCTGCCCTTCTCTTTCCTTTTGTACCAGATATTTCCTGTTTGGCAAATGGATGAACCACCCACATCCATTGTGCCATTTTAATAGCCTTTAGTAGTTGTTGCCTCTACTCGTTACTGAGTCACCTGCCTGGAGAGGGGCAGCCACTTGCTCCGTCCATGTCATAAGATGCTCTTCAAAATTGGATAGATTTTACCATAACACATGACATTATTCCTTTACGAGGTCTCCTCCTAGGTTTTGTCATTTGTGCGTGACAGATTGCCAGATTGCTCATCAGTCTGGGTATCTGTGCTGCCTGGTTGTGCCAGAGTGTCTCCTGCCTCTCTTCTCCAGCCTTGGGAGGATTCAGCCTTAGCAATCCATTAAAAAGTGCAAGGGTAAGGCAGATAAGCAGCAAGAAAAAGTGGAAATGAAAAGGGGCTCCTGAGAGGAGATGCAGAGACAGGTGCAGGACAGAAAGTGTGAAAGGGAGATTCAAGACAACAACTTTGTGCTGCTCCTCAGATTTTTATAGGACCTGGAGGATGCCGATATGCCCTCAAACAGTATCTCTGCTTTTCCATGACCCCACAGCACAGAAAAGAGTGGTTGGCCTGTGAAATACAGCGTGGCCTATAACTGTATAGCTTAGCTATGTTTTGAGGGGTTTGGCTTCATTAGTTACTGAATAACAAAAACAGAATGTAGATCTTGGACTAAGCTTTCTCCCCAAGACTCTATTCCCGTGATTTCCTGTCTGCAAAACCTCCTGCTGCCTCCGACCGCAGTCTCACTCTCACCTATCAAACCCAGATGAATTAATCGTAGCATCACTGAACCCAGAGAGACCTCTTGTCTTTCCTGGTATTATGACTGAATGAATCAGATGCTTATATCAGCCATTTCACCAGAGCAATTTTTAGGTGTTTTCTGAATCTTCGCATCTGTCCTGTGATGTCCATTTTAAGCAACACCAAGTTAATATGTAGAGAGCCAAATGGTAGGCCTTCTCCTAATGCTCCTGTGGCAGTGTATGCTGTATAAGCTTTCTGAGAAGTTTGGGAATGCAGCTAGTTTATTTAAATATATCTAAGGCCAGGGTAAAGCACACTCTGTTAAACAGCCTAAGATGATAAATGCTGAAGTGGTAAAACACTAAAGTGAATAGGTCTGGGACAAAGTGTCTCCAAACACATGGTAAAGTCAGAATTGTGTCTCCACTGACTGCTGTGTTTTTCTTACCATGTGCTGGCAAAGAGTCTGTGGCTGTTTCAGCATATCCCGTCTCCTGATCAAAAGCAAAAGCTTGCGATGGCGTATGCATTGTGCAGAAGTACTCCCAACCATTCCATAAATCCTTTACATTTTTTCACAGGCAGATGGTTTACATTTCCCATTCTCTGTTATATCTGCATTGGGATAAAGTCTTCTATCTTACAGAGACTTCAACTGAAAAATAAACACCCATCCATTGCACCATGTTTCCTCAGTTGAGAAAGATTCTGCAAAATGCTCTTTAATATTACTACCTTTTCCTTGAAATCTTAGGACTATATGAACCTCTTTGACATGAAGTATTCGTTGTAGGCTCTGTAACAGCATACAATAAGTTAAGAATCAATGATAATCTATGCGGGATTCCTACAGTGCTTCCCAGCCAAAGACCTCAAAGGTGGATGGTAGTATTCTTTCTTGACTTTTTTTGCCCTCAGGAGAAATAGCAATATTGGTGTGGCTGAGAAAAATGTGACTTGGTTCCCTTCCCCTCTGCTCCTCTGAAAATGCTTTCTTTGTTTTAATGTTATTACAACTGATGAGCGTCTTCTTCAGCTAATGCTGCCTAGAAGAAGTGGTGTAATCCCCATGCAAACCATTAATTCATTAATTCAACAGAGTCCAAACACAAAATGTAGGAGGCAAAGTCATATCACTTGCTCTGACTTGGCTTTATCCTAATACTCTTGATAAGAAACCAGTTTTGTTACACTAACCCAGGGCTCACTCTGGCTTGTCAGCCCTTGGATGTCTAGATTTTAAGTGGGAGGAGTACCATGCCATATGGTCACTCAGACAGTGATACTGTACAGGCACTGGCAATATTACGTGGACTTTAGAGAAGCAAATAATTCATTAAATATGAGTGAAAAGGGGGCAATCAACACTTTGTCATTGCTTCCCTTCCTTCTCTCTCTCTCTCTTTCCTCTTTAAGGGGGTGGCGGGGGCTCATATTCTTTCCCATTGCTCTCACAGACCGTAACATCAGCCCGGCATGGGAGGGAGCGAACAGCTGCATGGGGGCAGGAATAAATAGCCAAGGCTGAAGGAGGACAGGAAACTTTAAAACCAGTGTTGCCACTAGACATGTGTAAGATACAATTGCACCCTGCTTGATACCTCAGAGCTAAAAGGTTTGCTAATGTACCAAAAGTCGTGCGGTGGTGTTCTTGCCTGTGTATATCACATCCCCACAAAGCACAGAGCTGGCTGCAGCAATAAATCCAGTTGGTGAAAAATTCCAGCATCTCCACATATTTTTCATTTCATTTTAGTTGAAGTGTTTTTGCTGAACTTTAAATGCTTCACTTAGAATTTAGAGCTTTGTAGATATGGTTTTATTCCTTGGTTTTATAGTATATTCTTTAAAGTTATCATTTTATTATATATCTGTTCATAATGACTTTTGTTATCAGAATTACTGTAGGTATTTTGATAATAACTATATTAAATTTCACTCAGTAAATTAAGTATAGAGGTTAAGAAATTATATTCAGGTACTTTATTGTTCACTGTTTTGTAACTGATATTAGAAATGACAACACAAAGAAAATGACAGTATAAAATTAAAATGTGAACAATTTAAAACAGACTTCAAAACTAAAATAACTTTGAAATTATGCAGTCCAATACTTTTGAAATGTTTTACTTCACACTAACTCAAAGAGTCCTTTTCGTATTTTTCACCAAAATTAGTGTGTCCTGTTTGCTGCAGAAGATACACACATATTCTACCACTGCCATGTAGCAAGATTTGCCTCAGTAGATGTGCTAACTCACAGGTGTACCTGTGAACATCTATCTACAGTTGGCAAGAGTAAAGCTAATGATTCAACCTTGAGAATCCATCTCAGTTTGGAGAGGCTCTTGAAGAGTAAGCAAAGAAACAATGGAATAAAAATAAATAAATAAACAAACAGAAGAAAACACTGCAATACCAGCATGCCGGATGCAAGCCCCTAGTATTATTTTGCTACGTACAGCCCGTGTCACTGGCCTACTGTGTACTTACCTATTTTGCTGGAACCTAGCAAGCTCTCCACTTGCACAGCTTTTCTTCATTTCACCAGATGGTCCCAGTGGATTGCATGGTGAGATCTGATTTCTGACCTGATTTGGAGGGGGTGGTCCTTTCTGTACAATAGGATACTTAGCTCTGTGTGCATTTTCTGACACTGCAGTCATTTTGTTGTGGTAATCAATTTTACACACAAGAGAAAAGGTAAGATACTTTTGGAAGCAACCACAGAGACTTTCTAGGTTAATTAGAAAGGAGTGTGTTTGCATGAAGTTTTTAGCATAAAAGATGTAATATTAGACCTTTAGTAATTTCCCTTTGGTTTTGAGGCAGCAATCTTTCTACACATATTAAAACATGGAATGTAAATAAGTGAGCAGGTGTTCAGAATCTCTTCTCTCTCTTTTTTTTTTGTTTGGACCATTCCTGGAATTCTTGTTTTTAACTTCAAAATTCCAGAAATGTTGTCTTGCTGCTTGTCTGCCTCTTTCTTTTGCAACTGCAAATGAAAGCCCTTTGCTGACAGCATTTACAACACAGAATAAGAGAATCTTTAAATGCCTGTAACCGCTGTGTATGTTCACGTTCAATGTTTTTCTTCTAAATACAAAAGTGTTCACAAAAAGGTGTGGCATTTTGTAAAGGTATCCTGAGATCTATTTCAGGATGAGAAAAGTAATAACGGATATATACCTACAGCAGTGTGGTGCTAAACTTTTAAAAAGGGGTTCTCAGAAATTTATGCTGTCTCAATTGGCAATTCCTGTGACGTTCCTTGAATAGAGATACATGGACACCTTCCTTTTACCTATAAAATTCATACTTTGCAGTGCCTTCATCCCATACTTCTTTCCAGTTCCAAATTCATTACTCAGTTCCCACCACAGTGCCTCTTTCCCCTTCTGCTAATTTCATGAAAGCTTCTTTGGTTGGCACAACAGTCATGGTAAGTGTTGGTGTGGCGAACCACTATACCAGCCACACTGGGTACCCTCAGATTTCTGCATGTGAGGCATTTGTGTGTGATTAGACACCGTTTCTGGGGCAGGTTTGATGGTAGGTGAGGCTATTGGCTTGTTTTGGTTCCCTAGTCCTGACGGTTGCTTTGGACTGCTGATGGGTATCATTGTTTCACAGCTGCTAGATAGATACTTGCATGATAAAGATTTTGAGTTGCTTTTCAGTACTGGATATATAAGCAACACTCTAATGAGAGTTCAGGCAAGCAAAACTGATGGCTGTGCAAGTGGAAGATGTCTCCTAGATGAACTGCTACCTTGGCCCTATGCTTGTGGTAGCAACTGGTCCATTAAGCTGTGAGGTGCTGGGGTACTGGGGAACCTATCTAATACAACCCTCTCTGATAGTAGTAAGGGATACAGCATGCCAACAGAGATGGCAGAACCAATGAACACCGTTGTTGGGCAACAGTCAGCTTGGTTGCAGTTTCAGAAGGGCAGTCACAATGTTAAAGTGAAGTCACCATTCCCCATGGTGAAGTCTTTAGTTCTTGCCTATTATGATCACACCACTTTATTTAGGGATGACACAATGAATTTGGGGAGACTATTGAGATAATTCTTGGGATGCACTCAAGGCTTCATTGTTTCTGCTACATACTACCCACAACAAGGAACCATTAAGATACTTGAAGTGAACCCAGATAGTCATTTTATGATACAATAAAATATGTTTATGCAACCGAAGCATCTATTATGTGACAGAAAGAGAAGAATGATTAAGTAGTATAACAAAAGTGGCATGCTGGCAGGGATTTGGCTCACTTTTTTTAAAAATACAATTATGTTAACTAAACTTTGAAAATATTCCCAGTTTGAGAAATAAAAACCATCAAAAGGAATATATACAGTTGTTCTATTCAGAGATAAGAGTCCTGTATAGCTGCATTTGGTCCAACAAGTTTGTTTGGGATATTTCCCCTAATATTCTTTTGAAAAATTGCTCATTCTTTGGGAAGATTCTCTAGCAATAGGATTGATCCCATTATGTACCGAATGTGAACAGAGAGAAGTAAAGAGACTGAGGATGGAGGAAAACTGTAACTTGTGCATTACCATTCAAACAGAATTATTCAACGGAAGCTTAATTACCAAGGGGAGAGAAAGTGACATATATCAGGAGAGGTATCCCCTGAAGGGGTAACGGAAGGGGTAAGATGAGCGCCAACCTTTCTTAGGAAGGAGTATTGTCCACTGTGCTCTACGATACTTTTTCCATTTCACAACGTCTTTCCGGCCCAGAGAAGCAGTGGTTAAATACTGTACACCCGTATAATGCCATATTAATTGCACTGCTGTCTATACTTGTTTCCTGACTGGTCTGCACCCACTCTGTATCTTATGACAGCACTGGCCAGGGATTACGATCCAGAGATTTGTGGAAAGAACTCAGTTGATGTGAGGTCTGCATTTTCCCTTTTGTGCTTCCCAAATCCAAACGGGGACAAGATGCTAGGGTTCAACATGTGAGATTTCCACACCTTTTGAAATGAGATTGGAAAGATTATTGTAAAGGGTTGGGTTCTAATATACTTGTTTGTATCCAACTTTGTAAAGAAAATACTCACAGCCCTGACAACAAAAATATGAAAAGCGGAAATGATGAAGGAGAATAGAGCCAGATTTGGCAGAAGGGTCAAAGGTTGCACTTGGTGTTATTAATGTTTTGCAAAGCCAGCCATCCTGGGAGTTGAAGAAACATCTGTAATGGCTAGTCCACATTGTACGATGCCAGTAAACAAACCCAGAGAAAAGAAACCGGAGTTTTTCAGATCATGTATCATGGCTAAGGTCACTGTTCTTCTTCAGCTCCTCCTACGAGTTTTGTGAATCACAAAGATATCCTCATACAAACATGGGCAAATGGTGCCTTTGAAGAGTTCATAACGAGTCTGCCTGAGCAAGTTCTCAGGGCCTAACCCCTGGGTCAGCAACATGCTGAAGTGAGCAGAGGGAAAAGTGTAGTGGACAAAAGGAATGGTTAAAGCACAAAGTGATTATTTTTGACCAGTGCTTTTTCATCCTTTACAGAATCCATACTGTTCTTGCCTATCAGTATAGAGGAGAAATTAATATGATACAGTAAATGGGATGTATATGTCTAAATTAATATAAGACAAGAAAGGATATACTCCTTCTTCAGGGCAAGTGAGATGTCTCAGCCTTTGCCTGTGCAATGTCTGGGGGAAAGGTTTTCTGACTATGTTTTTATGTAATCCATGCAGAATAGGGGTGTCCCAACTACACGTTGTGGGTCATCTTTACTTTGAAATATGTTATCTCCAGTTTGATCAAGATGCAGAGAAAGCAATGGGAGTATCAGCAAAATATGAGTGATGTTACTCTACACGGTGGTCTCCAAAAATTTGCTGCAGTAGAAGACCAGTGCTGCTGTCACTTTTTGCCAGCCCTGGAATGACTTTCTTGCCTTCCACCATTCATGCCAAAATCATTCTGTGTTTTTATACATTCACTTTCCTTCTTACTCATTCATCTGCATTTTGAAATATCTTGATTTATGAAAAACACCCTACTGAGGCTCAGGGTAGCTATAAACTCAAGATGTTGCTGAGATGTGAAGCCATGCGCTCTCTGTGCTGAGATTCATCTTTGTGTATCAACCACAGCCTTTGCTTTAAAGTGTCTGTTTATAATCTCTGAGATGCCATCAGCTGGAGTGTGGAACAGTAGCTATCTGAAAGGGAAAGAGAATACTTTGTTATGGAAATAAACACTTCAGTGTTCACATTTTATTGGCACAGGCACTACTTTGAGCACATGGTGAGAGAAGAAGTCATGCAACAAGGGACTGAGGGAGTATTAAATGAGTAGATGGATTGAGGGGGTGCTTGAAAGGGGTAATCAAAACCATGAGGGTTTGATGCTTCAGAAAAGCAAACACTACAAAGCATGGACTGTTCATCCTGGACATGATTTAGAGCGTCCATAAAATGGGTGTGGGGTTGGTAATAAAAATTGAACTTGCTTGAAAAGCTTCCAATAGCTTCCCATGAGGTCCTGAGAACAAAAGTTATTTGAAAATTCCTTTTTGCAAGTGAGCCCATGATAATCTTGGTATAGTTACGTTGGACATCTGATGGGGCTTTGAGGTTTATCCCTTCCTCAGGCTCGGCTTCAGGGGGTAGGACATGGATCCTGTGGGTTTCGGGCTTTAAGTTCTGGTTAAAATTGCAGTTGTGATTGTAGCATTACTTCATTCCTATCAGGAGTGACCCCAGGGAAGAAAATAAGACCCATTCATAATGTTAGGGGCAGGAACTGAAAAATGTGTGCATATGTCCGATTGTTGTCCATTACTGTTCTTATGCAAAAGCCCTTTCTTTTGCCACAGCACTGAATCCTACCCTGGAAAGCCCTCTATCCATCTTCTTCATTTTGCCATGCACTTCTCCAGATCTAGGCATTGCAGTGATGCTCTTGAGGCAGGATGTGATCCCCTCCTTTCCTCAAACTGCAGGGAAATATATGATCTGTGCAGTGGTCCCTCCAGAACCAAGTGTGACTGATGTAAGGCCAAGAGTGGTGTGTGATGCTAGCAATAAATCCTTGAAAAAGAGGGAGATCTAGGAGCATGCTGGTATTTAAAGATGGATGTGACACTGACTCAGTATGATACCAGAGCAGTAAAAAAAGTATTGTGAACCAAAGAGGTCCCTGAAGGTATGAATGAAACCAGTTTGGGACAGCTGTGGGAAAAGTGCCTTAAGGACTAAAGTTCATCAAAAATACACCAAACATTTTTCTCTCCAAGTAACTGAGCGGATTATACAATTTCCCAGAAGTCACTGGCTGACGAATTAAGAAATAATACTGGTATGTGATGTAGACAAGCTGTAAGAGAAGGACAGGTGGCTTATCCAGTTTGCCTTTGAACAGCTTCTCTTTCTCCACGCTGAGTCCAGGAAGGCAATTTGCTAAAACCTGCCTGCCTGGCTTACTGTGTGAGGTCCAGTCACCACAGCAGGTCATCCCAAAGGCTTGCCAGGTGGTGGGGTGGGAAGAACCCTGGGGCCACCTTTCTTCACAGTGGCTAGCACTACAAAACCATGCTCTTCCCCAATGCCAGTATTGAGCTCTTCATAGCCTGAAGCTTTGAATGCTTTCCCAGAATGTACTTGCTTTCTCCTTGGTATTTGTTTTGGTTTATCTGCCTGCTAGGCTTCCCTCTCTTCTTGCTTGCAGCTAGATTTGCTAATTTCAGAGTGAAGAGTGTGGCTAGCAGCCCATTTCTGTACTTTACTGACATCATTATTACTGTTTTCAGAACAAACTAATAACATATGTTGCATGCACCCAAACTTTCTCAGGTTGAACTTGCCTTAGTCTTTGTTCAGTTCTCTTTTTTTAATTTGGGGGGACACACACACACACACATGACGACGACGACTCTGCTTCTGTCACCCTTGTAGCAGACATGAAGAATTTGGGATCCTCCTTTTTGTGACATGTCTCTCTGACCCTCATAGAGATTTGATAATTTTATGCTGTAGATTGATCATAAATGGCACAAGTTGCCTATCTTGACTTTCCGGTAAAACTGCGGCATTCCTGCAGCTAGACTCTAATCAATGAGAAACTATCCCCTGAATAAACTAGCGATACAGCCTGCTGCCTTCTAAGCCCTGTGGTTTCCTACCATTTCTTCTCATCTTGCCATTAGCTGGGAGTTGTCTTCTCACTGATCTTCATACCACCATCTCTAGCTTCCTCAGAAGTGCATCCTTGACTGTGTTCCCCTAATGCCTTCCCAGCATCACCTCAGAAACCACCTCAGCATGCGTAGGAGTTGGTGGCATGGATTAGCCTGCAGTCCCAGGTCTGCAAAAAAGAAAGACCAGAAATATTTCCCCAACTCCATTATTGTCACTGAGCTATCCCCAGAGGCATCTACTATATCATTAGTCCTGCAAGAACCTCTGGCTTTTGTAACTATAGTTTTTAAAACAAATGCACCAAAGTGCCTTTTTTTTATTAATAGAAGGAGCCATTCAGAGGCTGATCCACATCCTTTATCCTGTTATGATCTTTTTCTGCACCAAACACAGGGTCTAGTAGGCAGCAGCAATACGGTTTTACACACATTAGTTTCCGGTGAAAAGTTTATTCCCATCCTGTTGTGAGGAGGGACATCCCATTTTTGTATCCTATTCTGCGTTACATTCTCTGTAGGAAACCAATTTGTACAACGGCACAGCATACATCCCCTCCCCACTCCCCAGGTCTACCCATGCAAAAGATTTATGCATTATATTTTGCAATTCATGCATGTTTAAACACTTCCACGACTTCTGTCACATACAGGTTTTCCTGTGCCATGTTGAATGCCAGTACAGAGATTTGCCAAAAATACTGGAACTATTTGCCAGCCAATCATGAAGTCTTCACCAGAGATCTTCCTCTTTTTTGTCTGAATGCATCAGAGTGTTTAGGGATCAGATGAGATCAGA
Source organism: Nycticorax nycticorax (assembly GCA_023375905.1). Classification (NCBI taxonomy): domain Eukaryota; kingdom Metazoa; phylum Chordata; class Aves; order Pelecaniformes; family Ardeidae; genus Nycticorax; species Nycticorax nycticorax. Next base: position 186,677 of record JAKFQP010000147.1, read on the forward strand.
CTTAGGGTTTGTGAGAGCAAATTTGGCAAGTAGGAAGAGAGACCTGCAATGGGATTGCAGGCTGCACCAAGACAAGAATGCTAAACCAGCACACTGCTCTGAGATGCAAGAACAACATACTAAAGGGTTAAACAGGAGACCTGTTTTATTCCATTTATAAATCAGGCTCAAGCCTTAGTACGTTTCCGCCAAAGGTCTGCCAGAAAGAGGCCCTGGAAAACAGGCTCTCTGGAGCCTGTAGGGATACAGAGAGCTCTGGCCAATTTGATCACAAGTTGACACGTAGCCACATTCTGCAGTGAAGCACAGGTTTGACGGACCGATAAAGGTTCAGGGAGTGTTTTGTGAACTTCTTCAGAAAGGGTATCTTGCAAAATATAATACCCAGATTCTGGCGATAAAGACCACCTCTAAGCTTTAAAGTTGTTGAAGTTTTGGGTGTTTAGTTCTCTGCTAGCATATGAATTCACACCAGTAATTTTCAGGTGTTCTGTAGTCTGACTGGTTTAATGAAGATTTTAGTAGGAAAAAACCAACTAAACAAACCTGTGAGGAAGCAATTGTCCTCATTTCTCAGTAATTTTGAAAAATTTGGCACATCAGAAAATGTAGAAAATATAGCAAACATCTTGGTTTATAAACTAAAAGGTCAGATTTAAAAACAATCTTTCAGTACCTGAAGTATATGGGGTTTTATGATGATGATGAAGAGGAGGAGGAAGAGGAGGAAAAGGAGGAGAAAGAGAAGGAGGACCCAGTGGTGCTTGCTGTAGAAGTGCTGTAGTATTGCTCTGTTGCAGAGCTAACTCTCAGCACAGAAAAAGCAGGCAGTTTCCTAGGACAGTGGGGCAAGAAAATTTAAGTTGAGATATACAGATAGGGTGGCCCAAAAGGAGTGGATCAGTAGAGCAAAGCAGTTGGTACAGAGGACCCAGTCCTCAAAGTATATGCATTTCCAGGGACTTAACTTCAGGTTACCTGTGGTGTCCTGGACTTCTCTCTTCTGGCATCCTGGACTGAAGGCCCATCAGTGGTTGGAATGCATGAGGTGCACCAGGAGACCGGTTTCAAAAGTCCCAACAAGGACTGAGCATTGCCCAGCGTGAAAAAAAAAAAGGTTATTTCCAGCAGGAACAGCCATTGCTCTCTTTTCTGCTACCCTCCTTGTAGCAACGGGAGAGTAAGCTGGATGCTCTAAGGTTCTGATTCTTTCCCTTTCAGCTCCCTATGCAGCTCTAGGGCTGAAGTAAGCTTCATGAAGCATTTCCTGTACTTGGCTGTTAGAACCTCAGGCTTGCATACCATCCAAGAGCCCTACTTGCAACAAAAGCAGAGGAGACGAGAGGAAACACATGTGTCCTTGGTCCAACTCCATTGGTCCAGCTCCATGGGTGAGAAACAGTTTACAGTATCTCAATATGTCAGTTCTTCAAACTTTAACTTGTTATTCCTCCTACAGAGATGATAAATCTCGGTATGACTAGCGAACAAATACCACATTCCAGGTGCATTTCAGTGAAGCTGCCAGAAAAATACCAGGCGTCTGAAAGCTTGTAAAACACTTAATAAAAAGGGCCAACAACTTTGAAAACGTCACCATTCATCATATTAAGCAATATCAATCTACTAACATTTAATGCCATTTAAAAAAAAAAAATCCACTTGCAAGTTATTTCTGGTCAAATGTTTTCTCACTTTCATACAGTCTTTTGCTAAGCAAAGTGGTGAAAACATGACACACTCCTTTCCCACGTATCCTCAGTTGCTAGACTTGGTTTATCAGTCCTATTGTTTGCCTGCCACAGCTTAGAAGCCACCTGATAGAGGTGCCAACTGATAAGAGTTACAGACTACACAAAAAAATGACTGATAAAACTGTGGCCTCCTTAATTCCAGCTGTGGTGTACGCTTCATCTCCTGCTCATATTCGGTAGAGTGGCTTTCATGTCTGCTGTGGTTACTTCTTGGTTACTTTCCCACACTGTTCTGTGGATCTCCCCCTGTTCCCTGGAGATGCTTTGCTGACCCTCCCTTCCCAGGAGGTGGGTCTCCCAGGTGTCACACCTTCAAACGGGGCTGCAGGCCTCTCCTGCTCCTTTGAGCACGCTGAGCTGTTTGGACGCAGTCTTCTCCACCTCTGAGTGCAACTCTGCGCACTGATCATTTTGTTAACGCCCAGATTTATAGTTCGCCAGTACCCCATTTTACCCATACCCTCAAGGGATTAGTCTGTCGTCCTCCACAAGCAGAAGCACCCTAAGAAATCCCTTGGTTTTGCTCCAGCTGCTGTCTTTTCTCCACTGGTGAGAATTGTTGCTCCTACCCACTGCTTGCTGCGTGGATCCAAACCACTGCATTGGCACATAGCTCCACAGAGGCAGTCAGCGGGGCCCTGGTAAAAAGCTCTCAGCTGGGACGTCGAACAAGAACAGGGTTTAAAAACAAATTTTTGCATGGTTTGGTAGCCTGTGAGACAGGGCGTTATCAGTGGCCTGCTGGTCCCAACACACCGAGGATCATCTTTTAGTTAAAGCACAAGTGAAAAATTACTCCAATTACAGTATCAGGCATCATTACCAATAATGGCAATATTTCAAGCATGCTGCCCTACACACAGCTTTTTAATTAGATGTCGTGACTCTCTATGCTGAAAGCACTTTCCTTGCTCACATAGTGGCCACCACGCAATGACACCGCACTCCAAACTGTTAATCTGAGTTTTCAGTATTATGTTTTTTGATGATACTCCAATGCTTGGTCAAATTTGACCCTTTAAAATTGGAAGTCTTGTCCACATTGCCTTTCTATACCGGCCTGTCCTGGCCAGTTAAAACAATCTTGTCTATACAAATACAGATCCACGCTCAGTAGCTACTGGGCCAGCTCATAAACCTTATATCCACTGACAGATCTATACAGGGAGTGTACAAAATCTCTTCAGGACAGAAACATTGAAACAGAGGCCTTGGTGCTGGGCTTTTTTTATCATTAGGGAAAAGAAACCTCATTCTTTCAAGTGTAACTCCAAGTTGGTAACTACTATCATCTGTGTTGACTTTGATATTGAAGATACATACTCCATGAAGAAGGATATAAAGTGTTCATCCTGAGCCTGCAGTAAAGCTGGGGACTTCTTTGACGTGTCCAGTAAGAAGTTATGGTCCTCAACTGCTCATGTTTGGCTCATGTATTGCACTTATTTGCAGCTATGCTAGCTATGAATGTCCACCTACAAGTCACAAATCTTACTTCAGATGGCTGGGAAACCTGAAATATCCACTAAATCAGACCTTCAGAGCAATAGTAGAAGTCTGCAACTTCAGCATCTCCTATGGAATAGCTCCTGCTACAGATACTTCCAGGCATTACAACATTTTCAGCTCTGATATATTATTGGCTCTGTTAAAGAATAAGGAAGAAGAAATGATGCAGAGCAAATTACAGTGCATAAAATGAGTAGACCAAGTTAAAAAAACCCCAGGTATTTCATGGATGTAGGTGGTGCACATGGATCCCTCATGCCTAGAAGGAGCATTGTAAATACAGACGTTGTAAATACAGAAAAAATCAGGCACTTCCCCAAAACCTGAAGAGGAAACAAGACCTATAGTTCTGTTAAAAACGATGTTTCAGGAGTGCTGATGGCCCCCAACTCCCACCACTGGAATTGCCATGTGTGCCATCACTCAGAAATTCGCAGACTGGGTTGAACAAATGACTAAAAATGTGATTTAGGGAATCATCTTTCAGCCTAATAATTATTTCACATTACTTAAACACATGATTATCCTTTTTTCCTAGCATCCAGTATAAATGATTTACGGTCTTATCACAGTATTTTTTTTATGGAAGCGATACCATTAGCCTGAAAATCTGATGAACTTTAAGGATGGGTCATTGTAATATTTTGCCAATTGAAATTTCATTGTCAAATTTCCTGGCCAGCTGCCACATGAAGTGCACCTTAATGGATAGCAGATCCCATGCTGTCATATCTGACCTTTTTCTGTTGTTTAAAATTCAGTGGACACCGGTGGGACTTTGAACCGCTAGTGAGCATGGCACAGACCCTTTCGTCTGGGACAAGGTAGTAAAGTTTGTCAGATGTTTTGGTGTCCTTCGGAGTGACAGAGCTGTCTGAGTCCTTTTATAGCAGGCTTCTGCTGACTTAAATGCAAGCCTCCCATTTCCCTCCAAGGTCAGATCTGGGCTGAGCTATGGCCTGAACAAAAGCCTGTGCCTGACATGCTGCGGCCGGAGTGCCTGTCCTGGCCCAGGACCTCCACGGCTTTGGCTTCAGAAACGTGTCGTTCAGACGTCTTAACTCTGCAAATAAGTTCACCAGGATGGTGATCTGTTACATTTGCAAACAGAAGCTACTTGCACATTTTGTACTGCATGCAAAGTGTTTTCCCATTTCAAACGTGTGAGTGTGTATGCTCCCACCAGGAGGGGAATCCACACCTCTGGGCTGGTAAAAGCCTTCACCCACCAGTTGCTTTGTTAGGTAACTCTTAGAAATTATTTGGGAGGAAAAGATATTTAACAACACTTCTTAAAATATTTCTTGTAAGTTGTTACTATTGTGTTTCTATTAAGTGTTAACTGAGGAAAGGAGCAGGTTGGAATTCTCCACTGCAAACAAGAGAAAATAAAGTACATTTTATGGATATGAACTGTAAACTTTAAAACATATCCTGCACCATTAAGAAGGGCGACCTTCCCATGGGGTCTGCACTACTTACAGGCTTATTACTGAGCAGTTCTTGTTTTCACAGATGTGGAATGAAATGCCTCACAGTTTTGATTTTGCCCGTGCCTTGTTTTGAGGGGGTGAGTGGATGAGCATGGTTCTACTGAACAATGTTGAGGGTGTATAAAAAACACTTGGAAAGCAGGGCATTGAAATCCTCCACAATTTTCTACAGTGGCTGGGCCCTTGCCTGAAAAATACTGGTGCACTTCTGTGACTTTTTCCTGTCACCTCCTTCTTTGCAGCACTGTCTTTTCTTTCCCAGTCTTCCTGGGGATCTTGATCATTCACTTCACCCAGTCTCTGTAGTGTGTCAGCACTCCCATGGGATGGAGCAACTCTGTGGACTGGCACAACAAACTGCTTCCCAAACTTACAGCAACAATACAGTGGAAAAGGTACGCTCCTGAACACTCAAAACTCAAGAACTCTTCTAAGTGACATGCAGCAGGTCATACTTGTTTAAGGGTAGTTACTTCAGGGCTGCTGTGTGGCTGCAGGTCCAGCTGACCTCCAAGACATATGTTGGAGAATGCTGTAAAGCCTTAACATGACAGCAATATAATGGATGTTGCAAAATAAGCAAGGAGAAAAGGGAGAAGCTGCTGCTGTGCAGGATGAAGGGTAAAAGCATGTGAGGCATGTGCAAGGACAGAAGGGTGAAAGGATGGTGGGTTGACTGGAAAAAGTACAGAGGCCTGAACCTGAGAAATAGAAGAAGGTCCCAGGGGGTGGGTGGGGAAGGCTGAGGTAAATGAGAACAAAATGAGAAAAGAAGCAGAGAAACAGAAATACAGAGGTCAAACTGTGTGAAAGAAAACGGCAGAAGATGGGCCAGTGCCAGAAGACAGCCTGCTGGGAAGCTAATGACAGCAGCAAAGGCACTGGGGCGGCAGGACAGGCTGGCAGAGGGGGATCCCCTCCATCCCTCAAGCGACAGGCAAACAACAGATAATGCTCTTCTGCTGGAACCAGAAACTTTCTGTGTTCGTGGCTCAGAGCTGTTCCCTAGACCTGTAGCAGCCAGTCCTGCTGTGCCCAGAGTGAGGAAAGCCATTGCTGCAGGACCAGGGAAATGGTATCTCTCTCAGTTAACAAGTAAATTAGCAGGAGGGATAACCATTAGTTTTAGGTCACTGAGGTGAATTTACTTTAGGCAGTTTAGCTTTAACTCTGGTGACAAAACAGAGTGCAACACCTAATCCAATGTCTCAATTTTGCAAACAGAGCTGTTTGGTGTTGGGGGTGGCTGTTGTGTGAACTACAAACCCAAGGGAATTGACTTGGGTTGAAAACACAGGAGGTGGAAGGGGGGGGTTAGAAGTTAATTAAAAAAAGAGGAGGGGGAAAACCTGCTTGTAATCCAAATTAAAAAGTGTCCTAAGCAATGTCATGCAAGTGCCACTGTTCCTGGCTGCTGCTCCTCCTAGTGCATGGCTCATCATGATTTAGAAGAGGAGCTCCAACTAGGCAAAACCAACAGGCAAGTTTTACAAGGTGACAAAGGTTCGATTTTGCAACCTCGCCGGCAATCCGTCCTTGACTCGCCAAACCTTTAAAGTACGTGTTTCACTGGGAACACAGGATTAATCCCATCGATTGTAGCGGGGGTAACTACGCACATACAGCGTGGTGATGTTTATAGCCTCAACTGGACGGCACGGGGAACGGAGGCTCTAAACGAGGACGATTTATCAGAAACCCACGTTTACTTACTGAAGATTTTTCAGATTCGGTGTCTTTCTCTCAAATCTTTTAACACGTACATTTCCTTCAAGAGCCGATCCGCTCTACCTGCAACGAACCCCCATTTTCTCGTCCTGTCCTTTGCCGTTCCTTACGGTGGCGAAAAAGAGCGAGCATTTGTGGCGCTGGGTTTTTCTCCTTTCCCCGGCCGCCGCTCCCTCCCGGCGGCCCCAGCTCCGGCCCGACGGCTGCCCCGGGGTACCACGGATTTCGGCAGCCCCGAGCCGCCGCCCTGCGCCCAGCCCCGGCCCGGGCGTGCTGGGGGCAGCCCGCGCCGTCCCGCCTCTGCAGCGCCGCCCGTCCAGGCGGTGCCGTTATCACTCACCCCCGGGGCTCCTCGGGCCCGGGCCCCATCCAGCCCCGCCGCCCACCCCTCGCCGCCGGCTGCGCCGCCCGGGCCGCGGCAGCCGCCGCTCTGCTGCCTGCCCCCGCGTCCCTCCCCCCCCACCCCCGCGGGCTGCTGGCTCAGCCAGACGGGACGGGGGCTGCCGCCCCGCCCCGGTCCCCGCCGGGGGTCCCCGGGCTGCCCGCCCTGCAGGGAGCGGCTTCCCGGGGAGGGGGACACCCATCTCCCCCGCCCGGCCCGGCCCGGCCCGGCCCGCCCTCGGACGCGCTCACTCCCCCCGCGCCGCCGCCCCGTAAGTAGCGGGCGGCGCGGGCGGGCGGGCGGCGCAGAGCGGCGGGGATGGGTGCCCGCGGCGGCGGCGGGCTGTACCTGGGGCGGCGGGCCGCCGCCCTGCTGGCCGCCCTGCTGCTGGCGCTGCTGGCCGCGCTGCTGGCGCTCGCCGCCCTCCACGGGCGCTGCCGGCAGGAGGCGCCGCCGCCGTCCCCCTCGCCCGCCGCCCCCGGCCCCGCCGCCCCGCCGGGCACCGCTCCCGCCGCCGGCTCCGGGCGCCGGCTGCCTCGCCACCTCGTGCCGCTCCACTACGACCTGGAGCTGTGGCCGCGGGTGCGGCCGGGCCAGGAGGGGCCCTTCGCCTTCAGCGGGCGGGTGAACATCACGGTGCGCTGCCGGCAGGACACGGACACGGCGGTGCTGCACAGCGCCGGGCTGCGGAGCCGCGGGGCCGCCGCCGTGCGCGGTCCCCTGCCCGAGCCGGGCGCCTCCGTGGAGGTGGCGGGGCTGCGGCAGGAGGCGGCGGGCGAGGTGGCGGTGCTGGAGCTGCGCGGCCAGCTGCGGGCCGGGCGCCGCTACGTGCTGCAGCTGGGCTTCCAGGGCCGGCTGGAGGAGGACCTCGACGGGCTCTTCCTCACCCGCTACACCGACCAGGGACGGAGCAGGTAGGCGGCGGCGGCCGCCCTCGGCCCCCCTCCCCCCCGCGCCCGTCCGCCGACGGCACCGGAGGTCGCCCGGCCTCGGCGGCGGGGTCACCCGTGGCGTGGGGGCGCCGGAGGCAGCCCCGGGAGCTGCCGCGCCTCCGCGGGCGGTGTTCCAGGCGGTACCGGGGCTGGGGGAGCCGCCGGCCGCCGTGGGTGGCGGAGGGTGGCTGCCCTGCGCGCAGTCCCCAGCCCCGCACAGCGGCTGCGGGGCGGGACGTGCCGGGGGCCGATGGGGCTTGCGCTCCGCGGTGGTCGGTCTGCTTCCCGCAGAGCACCGGCGAGGTCGCCCCGGCTTCCCTGCGGCACAGGCCGGCTCCGCGGCACCGCCCGCCGTGGCTCGCAGCCGCCCCGCGGGGGCCAACGCGCTAGCGGGGGCTGGTGGGGAGCTGCTGCGCCGGGGTCGGTCAGGGGGCGCTTGCTGGGGGCCTGACAGACCGAGGTCTGGGTTTGGCAGAGGGAAGAGCCCGTCTCAACTGGTCAGGCAACGTTCTCTGGGCAATTCCAAGTCTCCCCGTGCCTTTGACTGGCAGCGAGGGGTCAGGCAGTACCTGCGCCCAGTTCCTGGGAGCCGCAGTCCGGCTCAGGATCTTCATCCTGGCCCCGCTACAACGCCTGTGTAGCACTGACAGCTCCTCACCTCCTCTGCCTGTGTCTGTGGGGAGCATGTCCTTACCTAGAACCCAGGGTTTCAGCTGTGTATTCGGGCATGAGCTTAGAGACGTTGACCACATGCAGCTTCAGAAGCGTGATGTGGAGTAGGATGGGTTGGCCGCGTTACACAGCTGGACTTTGTAGGTGCTGTGGCCCATGAAGTTGCCTGGCTGCCATCAAACAGCCAATTATTTCCTTAGCGAGTGCGATTAGGATGCTTTCCTTTTTATTTTCCTTCGCGACTGCAAAGCTAGTACTGGGGCAGCGTGAACTTATCAAGCAGTCAATCATCTAAAACGTACTTTCACCCTCAAAATAATGGTTGCGTATTTATTTTTTTATTGGGAATCTGCTCAAGATGAATTGCGTTATAAACATCTGGATGTGAAACTTGCTGAAGAAAAGTGAAACTTAAGACTATGATCTAAATAGTTCCAGTGGAAGGCAAGTTTCTCAAAATAGGTCTTTAAAGGAGAGGCAGATAAACTGCTTATTTTAAAGTTCTTTCGTAACTAATAATTAAAGATCGAGTGGATTGCTGAGGCTCAGCAATCAATGAGTCAAAAGGAAAACTAAAGCTAAAATTGAGGTGTCCTTGGCTCCCAGCCTGTCAATGAGTCTGCTAAAGTAAACCGTATCTCAGCAGTTCATAGACTTCTTGTTCAAGCAGGTAATACTCAGTTACCTGCAAGATCCATACATGCAAGTCCCTGTATGAGCAGTCATAGTGAGAAATCACAAAATAAAGTTAATAGTTTTTTATTGAAATAGAGGAGGACTGTGTGGTTTTTCTGCAACAATGAGTTGGCTTTTCAGCTCCCAGCTCTGGTGTAAATCTACTGATACCATTGTCTGCCACATCTGGAAAATTTAACTTAGGCAGACTTTTTTTTTTTTTGAAAGAGAAGGAGATAAGTTGGTTAGTCTCAGAGAAAAACACGGTATGGTAATAAGTATTTTTAGGAAATGTATTCTGTTTTTCTTCAGTCACTATTTCTTCATTCACTGATTGTCATTCACAGGATTATTTGTGCAACTTCTGAGTTAAAGAAGATCTAGAGAGCTTTGCTTAATTTACATAATTTTAAAAATCCAAATAAGAAAGAAAGGAGCAAGCACTTAATTACTTAATACTGTACCAGCGTGCTTTCTGATGCTGTATTGGGTCAATCAAGTCCTGTCTAAGAAACACTGAATCAGACAGACATGTTTTGATTCAAACTGTGTAAAATTCAGAGGATCCAAGAAAAAAAGCTATTGTCAGCTGTGCTGCCACAGTAGAAAATAAGAAAAAAAAAGGTTATAAATCATTAAAGCAATGTGTATACATCAATTTCCAATTGTTGAGAGCATTTATGAGAATTGTTCTGTTTCATTCTTATCTCATCACGAAGCACTAATGAAATGCGAGGCTGAAGTCTGGTTAAAGAGATGCCAGTGGTGTTCAGGCACTGAAATAAATCAAAGGAAATCCACTGATTGCAGCTGTAACATATTGTTTGGGTTACTTGTTCCTGCTCACATTCCTGATACTCTTGAATGGATTTTGCATATCTTTGCCGCTTTAAAAAGGCTTTCTCTGAATTGAGAGCATGCAATGGTGTCTTCTTGTTTTTGCCTTCACTAAGAATGAAGTCATCACTTCACCAGCCATTTCCTAATCTGATGGGGTCCAGGTACACGGAAGGAGTTCTGCCTTCCTTTTTTCTTGGAGGAGGTGTGTTATAGGGGATATAGGCTGTAAGGTCTAGCGAGCTGTTAATGATGGGAAGAGTTGGATTCTAATGGATTATATAGATCAGGAGTGATATGAAAACACTCAGAGCCCTTCAGCTGTCAGTACAAAGCCTGTTGCTATGCCGGGTGGAATCCACAATCTCCAGCAGACTGTCCTGTAGCTCTTCTAAAGTGACCCGTACCTGGCTCTGGCAGACCTTCGGGGTCTGACTCCTGCACAGGCTTCTGACTTCAGCCCCCAACTTAAACCACCACCTGTAGCAGACAATGTGCCATTTATCTACAGTTGTGCAGACTCCTGTTATTTCTTGCGTGCGCTACAAGACTTCTCATGGTTTTTGTAATTTGTGCTTGTGGAACCACTAGAGACCTCTTGTTTCGGAACAGTTTAAGCAGAGAAGGGCAAGCTTTCAGTAGACAGCTGAGTCCAACAGAGAAGCGAAGTCCCTGAAATGTTTGCTCCGTCTGGGCTTTGGCACCAGCTTTTTTTTGTGGTCAGATACCCACATTGCTCTTGGCAGGTTGGCAGCATTAGCTAGTTGACACAACATATTGTTCCTGGTCCTCTCTCCAAGCCGGAGATGGAGCACGCTGGCAAGGTGGTGTGGGAAAGCTGTTTGCAGAGACAGCTCTTTTCAGAAGTGCTACCCTCACCTCTGTGGAAAACAGAATAAGCCACAGCCCAAACCTCACTGAATTTCCAACATGGAAATTGTTGTTACCAGTTCGATCATGGATGACCGCGTATGTTTTTATTGTTGCTGACAATTTGTACTACCCACCTGATCCAGTCTTAAGAGAAAAGTCTGAAAAATGGGAGCACTCTTTATGGATGGCACGCAGCCCACGCCCACAGTGCTTGTAGGAGCGGAGGAGCTGAAAAAAAAAGGATGCTCACATTTCACCAGCAGTGAGTATTTGAAGGCTTTCCTGTTGAAATGGGGAATCTGCATCCTGTATATACCTGGGAGAGTCTGTGCCAGGATCAGGGTAGGCAGGAAGGTACAGAAACCACGTTCGCCCTTTTCCTCTCACAGCGCGGGGTCGAACGCACACGGTGCAGGGGGTCTGTCGTAGCATTGTTCTGCATACAGATCTTGCACTGCTGTGAATGAGCTCAGGTATAGTACTCCAGGGTTAGAGGGTCCCCGTGGACCATACTGTAAAGTGCAGGCTGCGTGCCACTCTTCACCTCAGTGTTTCAAAATCCTCAGAGGATTTTGCTTGGCGGCCACTCTGCACATGTCCTATGGAACTTACATAAAATACTTGATAGGGTTGGTATTAACAGGCATCCCAAAATGTAATTGAACACAGCATTTTGCACTGATTTTTATTGGCTGGTTCTGCACCGACTACTAAGAATGAGGGCAACAGGGATTAGAACAGCGTTGGTGCAGTTATTTGTGCCTCAGAGCAGGGCATCTGAAGTTCTTAGCTCTGTTTTCTACGAATCTGTGTGTAAGACCATCAAAGGCATGGGACAGATATCAGAGCAAATGACAGGTTTGGTGTTTTCTTGGGCTGCATGTTAGTATGGAGCACCTGAAAGAGGGATGGGGTGTTGGGGGCAGCTGCTGCACACAACAGGATTCTGCTCACTGTAACACTCCCTTACCTTGAGTCACTTCAGGGTTTGTTTTATGGTTTAGTTCCTACATATATTTAAAGTGGAAAAAAGATACACGTTAACACAAAACCCCATTCTGCTATCAATATTACAAGTAACATTATTTTAATGAGGAGGCATTTTAAAAAGAATAACCTTTTTTGCATCAGCGTAAAACATTTCTTCTACAATGATGCTGATTTTTTTATCAGGTGAAACAGCGCCTGCTAGGCATTGGGGTACTATCCAGGGTGGATTCTTCATTTTCCTTTTCTTGTTTTTAGACACTTGTGTAGTATAAGTTGCCGAAGATTTAGGCTAAGAGATCCTGTTATCTGTTTGTTTCTTATTATTGTGGCTTTGATTTTGTTTCACTAGAGAAAGAGGCATTGTGTGATACTTACAAAAAAAGAAAACTAAATCTATGCACAAAACTGCAGGCTTAAGAGAGGAATTTGTCTGTGAGGAGTTTATTTGTCTGCTTAGGCAATGTTAGGCTTTAAGAATTAATTTCCTTTTGGGTAATTTGTTTTGTGATAATATTGCAGTGTGGAAAAAAGTGTGCTAGTAATTCGGTTCGTGCTAATGCCTTCACCTTTTTAAAAATAAAAACCCAAGGAAAACATCCCCAACAATGACTCATTCTGACAAACGATATGAGGCAATGTGTGTTTGAAACACCAGTTGTTTGTGTAACATGCATGAAACGTTCCCATTTTTCTTTTTTATTTGGAGACCTGCTGAAAAATAACATTTAATCCATCTTCATATTTCTTTTTTATCATGATGCTTTTGCCCAATATATGCTACTTTGTATTTTTGAACAAGAATTTCATGTGGGCAAATTTGCTAAGTTTCTGCATCAGCTTCTGCTGGTGCAAAGCCTCCTGGGGCAGTAATTGCACTGGTGCGGGGGAATTTGGGGTTGCTCAGTGTTTCCTAGAACCAACCTGTGACTGCTTGCACAACTGAATGCACAAAAAGCATTTTTGCTGGCATGGGAAGAAGGAGATCAGAGTATTCTGAGTGATTGATTCCCTCGATGAAGTGGCCTGTCACTTCTGCTGCTCCTGTGCAACCCTGGCAGGGGGTTAAGTCTCTTTCTGTCACAGGACGGGATAAAGAAGGGGAAGGAGGTGATACTTCTGTCGCGGGTGGAGCTTTGGCTGCGTTCAGCAAGGCAGCCAGTGGCTGGCAGGGCACATGCTTGACTCTGCAGTGAATCAGGTCCATAAAGAAAATCTTCCTGCGCTGACAGGCAAGAAGTCAAGTGCGTTGTGCTAGTTCTCTCTCGAGCCAATCCTCACTTCAAAATAGATGTCGTGGTCCCAAGAGTCCCTGTGCATCAGCGTGTGTTCAGCATGGGTTCTTTTAAAGCTCCTAAGCTGTGTTATGGTACAGCATCAGATATGTCTGCTAAATGCAAAATGTACCACGTTTTGAGAGTGCAGTGCTTTTACACGCTTGCCCTGTTGGTATTAACTCAGTACCCCAGCACCAGCAATGAGGACGACACAGCGTAGATGAGCTGCAGGTGCTTCCAGGGCTGGGCTGATTAAGATGGGCTTTGAGCAGGGTCAGCCAGTGGAGCTGTTAAAATGGCAACAGCCTAACACCTTTCAAAAGACAAGGACTCCTGGAAGGCTGGCCTTGGGAGCTGGGTGAAAAGCATTGCTGAGGTTTGTCAATGGAAGCAGGAAGCCAGTGACTCTGTTGCTTGGGTCAAAATGCACACAAATGCAGTACGTCTTCTGCGAAGTGATGTAAATATATTGGTATGCTAAACCATGCATTTCATCTGCCAGGAAAAGGGAATCTTAAAACATGCAACCTTAGGTTTCAGACATGGTTCAGTGCTATAGATCACGACCACGCACCGTCATGCTGCGCTCATATGGTAGATCTGACTCGTTACATAGTGTTACTTAACGTATGGATGCTGTCCCGATGGCCCCTGGATCGTTTGGGATGTCTCTGTGCTAATTGTAAGCCTTTGTGAACCTGGTCTGAACACACCATTAGGGAACACCCCAACTACAGCTGAAAAATACTAGCCCAGCGATAGTGCTGAGGCCACTGGCACAAGGGAACACGCCATTCCTGTACGCCCAGCTGCTGGCAGCTACCTGGCTGGCAGGTACCGAACTCTGAGAACCATTGCATGCGTATTTTTTTCTCATTCCCTGTACAGATGCCCTAACGTGAACAGCCCCGTTGTACAGCTCTTTCTTTAAACTTTGGCCACGGGACACGATTTATCTTTTGATTCCAGCCAGCATGCCGCAGAGATCTGCCCCCAGCGAGGCAAGGCTCCATGGCATGCGGTAGAAGAGGATCCTCCTGAAGGGCTTGCCAGTGTACGGGGGCCGTGCCGGTGCTGCTTTCACTGGAGTTCTGCTCTTGTGTGGTTTGACAGAAGTGTGCAAGCGCATGAGTGCATGGTCACCCAACGGTCATTACAATTTTTTGTTAAAATGTACCGATGAAGTAAGAGCGCTTGCATTAGAGAGAGGTAGCAGGTGTGCAGGCAGATTCTAAGCAAAAATTAAAGTTGGGCATTGTGTCACTTTTGAGCACTGGCCTGCTGTGTGCAAAACTCTAATCAACTTGTCTTAATAAACAAACTAGAAAAGCTCAAATATTTAAAATAAGATATCTGGAAAAGGCCTGTGAGGAGGGGAAAAAAAAAGACCTAATTAAGAAAGACTGCTTTTCTCTAGAAGTATCCAAACTGAACAGTCAGTTGGGCGGGGGGATTTAATCATGTTTTTAATAATAACCAAACCTTTTCCAAATCTGAGTATCTATGTGATTAATTTCTTGATTTTTCTGATTCGGTGTTTTTATGCACTATGTATTGATTTTGATCAGCTGTAGCATGTTGGATTGATGTGAACTTCTATTTTTAACACAGTATGCTGATTGCCTCCCAGCTGGAACCAACATATGCCAGGACAGTTTATCCATGTTTTGATGAACCTGCTATGAAAGCCACATTTAACATCAGAATTGTCCATGACCCAAGCTATGTAGCTCTTTCTAACATGCCTGCTATTGGTAGGTAAACAACAAGTAGACTTACATTGTTTCATTTTTTTTTTCCCCCTAAATTACTTTTAAAAAGGGTGTAATTTATCTGAACAGAGTCTATCAACAGTGCTGTGTTGTCTGTGCGCCAACACCTTGAAAATACACAGAAAATCTGTGCCTATGAACTTAAACATTTGGAGACAGTTATTCATAATTAATGCCACTGATGGCAATACTTCCATAGTTTTGCCAGTTGTGATGTCTCTCCTCTGGTTGCTGGGGGCTGCATAGGTTTGATGCCTGGCATTTACTGCTTAGTCAAGTGTGTCTGACGTGTCATACGCCCACTCCAGTATGCAGAGCCTGTAACTGTGTTATTAAGAGATTCCTTTCATTGTAAGCAAATTTTAAGATGTATTTACAGCATAGAAAAAACTGTTTAACCAGGCAGAGACACTGTAGCCTCCTCTGTATGTGCAGAATAAGAACGAGAGGACTATACTGCTCTGGAGATGCTCCTCCTGTCCCTTGCTGGGATCTCATGTGGGATGCATGTGGGATATAAGATTCCAAACAAATCCTGTAAACTAGTATTCCTACAGGAATTTGTTGGATCTCTTGCCCGCTTCTTAATGTCTTTTTTTCTGCAGTTCAGTGCCATGAATCTTTATTTTTCACCTAAATAATTTTCAGCCATAAAAAGGAAGGCCTATGAGATTTCAACGGAAGCTAAATAACTTAGGAATTGTAATAGGTGGGATCTCCATAGGGTTGTTTGAGGCATTTTTTTCCCCTTGAGAAACTTGTCTATGTCTCCCGTATATAGAAGGAAGGTATCTGATTAAATATTTTATAATTCTCGGGCACACATGACCTATATTTGAATCATCATAGATAGTACATTTTAGAGAGATTCAGCGTGGGATAAATTGTCCACAGTTTGCCCACATCCCAAATCTGACGCAGTTTGATATCCTTCCAAGACTTCAGTTAAGAAGCTCAAGAGTGGATTTTTGGTGTTTGCATGGAAGGTCATGACTGATACGTGGCAGTAGCAAGGAGCCTGGCTGCTTGCCTTCTATTAGAAACACATGAAGTTGGTGCAGAAATACAACATATTGAGGAGAGGTTTAAAAAAACCATGCAGAAAACACGAGTCCTTGTTTGTTACGGAAGAGCAATGGTTTGAGTATTTCTTTGATATTTTTCCTAGATGTATCTGAAATGAAGGATGAAAATGGAAGCCTGTGGAGTGTTACCACATTTAACACTACGCTGAAAATGTCAACTTACTTGACTGCTTTTGTGATTTGCGATTTTGATTATGTCACCAGAACCGAGCGGGGAAACGAGGTAAATATGAGGCTGCATAACACATTCTAGCAGTTTACCACAGCATTTGGCTCTGTGGCGCATCATGTGCTTTAGAAGATATCACAGACATTAACTGTGCTTTCCATTCCAAAACTATTTGCTTATGTGGCAAAACTGCTGACATTTATCCCGCAGATATTTCTGCAGAAAGCTTTCGTTTAGGACAATTAGTTTATAGTCCTGTCCTGATCATTTCATACAATTCCACGAGTAGGTATGGGCTCTGTACATTAAAACTTTAGAGGCAGCTACTCTGCAGAAAGTACTGGTTATAATTCAGGGTCTTCTTATCTTCTTAGCTCTCTTAGTTGGAATAAATACCCATTTCCACTGCTGTGACAAACCACCGAAATTCAGTGCCTTGTTCTTCAAGGCCCTTTGAGGAGCAGCATCATGACTTCAGTAGGTGCAATACTGTGCTCCAAGCAGTTTGTATACTAGTATTTGGACCTTTTATTCTGCAGTGGACACATTTTTTAGTTTCCAAAAGTGACTGTTTTGTGTTTGAACCTTCTCCTTCAGTGAGTATTCAGTTTTGCTCTTACACTACAATGGGCAAAGCTTCTTGAGGGAAGCTGTAAAAAAACACACTCCGTTGGCACCAGTGGTTTCACTTTCCTTCTTTTGTTGAAAGTCGATAGGGAAAATATGTAACAAGTTGTTCCAAAATAAATAGTAAACTCAAGCATAAAGCCTTATACCTGCTACCCTTAATAAATGAGAGCACCATGTTAGCTTCACAGTTGGTTTGCTGTCATCCTACTGGGGAAAGGTGGGACAAGGTAAGACAGTGCGGAGGTGGCCTAGGAAGCACAGTGTTAGCTCCTTTTTAAAGTGAAGATTGGACTTGGTGTGTCATACCTGCATGTATACCCTGTATAAAACACGTTGGATGCTTACGGCTCTGACTGTGGTGCCTTTTTCCTGGGCTGATGCGTACTGACAGGAGTCAGCGCAGCAAGGCATTCAAACTAGCATTTTTCCAAGGGAAGAGACACCACCACCCATCTTCCATGGGATAGAGGGACAAGGGTATTTTACCCCTTGGTTTCGGACAGAGATGCTCAATTTATGCCTCCGCAGTATTTGTGTGAGCATGTTTATTGCGTCCCCTTTGGTATTTCTGGTAAGTAATTTACAACCCGAAACACCGGTGTTATAACTCAAAGCTTGTATTAGGATCAGGATTTTAAGTCTGCCTATTATGTGTAGGTTTTGCAAAATGAAGTGATCTGATCTTTGAATCTCCTCTGAAGCCTCAGCTGAAAAGAGGGGCTCAGAGGCTGGGGATACTCTGTTGACTGAATATGCTTTATTTTTTCCTTTTTAAATTAAATCCTGATGCTTCCCCAACTGTGCTATGAGGGTTTGGCTGCGTAGCTCCTTGTGAGATGCAAGAAATGGTGGGGGGTTTTGAGCTGCTAGGAACCTGGGGGGTCACGCGCCCAGAGATATGTGATGGAGACATAAACTTCTCCTCGGTCTACTCCATCACCTTGGGCAATCAGCTGCCCTCTTCAGTACCGTGACAAAGCAAATGGGCATAGGAGGGGGAAAGCTTTGCTTGCTGCTGCCGTCTCTGTTACTCTTGAGCAGCAGTGGGAGGCCAGTGGTCTGTTCCAGCCTGTGAGAAGGTTCAAGAGGAGACGTACGTATGCTTGGACAGTAAGCGCTCTCTGAACATCCATGTCTCTCTCTCTTCAGGGAAAGAGTGGTGGACCGAAGGAGGGTTTGTCACCCAGACTGACTGGCTGGAATACATTGGCTTAAGTTGTGTGGATCAAAATGGTTTTACATCATTTCCTATTTAATAAAAGAAAAATCAGGAGTCCGTTTGTTCCAGCGATGTATAGTTGGACTCAAGTCTTGGCCCTTTTGAAGTGCTGGAACTCTCCTAGGTTTTAGCAGGATTAGGCGTTGTGCCACATTTTGTTGGGTCCAGGAAGACTTGGGTTGGGATTTTTTTCATTAAAAGCTTCATTGCATGATCTGGTGTGGACAGACAGCATTTTCAAACAATGATTCACAGAAAAGAAGCAAATAAAATGAAAAAATGAGGATTGTCTAAAATAACGTTTCCTTGTTTTACTGCAGATACGTATTTGGGCTCGGAAAGAGGCAGTTAAAAATGGGTATGTTGACTATGCTTTAAATATCACAGGCCCAATATTTTCATTTCTGGAAGACTTACTTAACGTCAGCTACCCTCTGCCAAAGACAGGTGAGATTACTTATTTTCTTAAGTGGACCAGAAATGGCTGCTGATGGTGTAACATTCACAGAAGCAATGGGTTTTTTCGCAGTATTCTCTTTTGACAGCTCACCACGCTCATGCAATAAACCCCCTAAGCTTTAACTGACTGAATTCTCCTTTCTGCATCATGGCTCTTGCTAGCCTGTAACTCAGCATTCTTGCCTTCACATCACAGTCGCTCTCTTACAGCATCACTTCCTAATGAAGGGGCAGATGGGGCTACAAAGTGAATAGAAAGGAGTTGTTCAGTCGCGTGGCTATTTCTGTGATGCATAGGCCTGGTATAGGCAAGTTCCTATGTCCTCCTAGTAAATCCATGCTTGCTACAACCCACGTCTCCCCAGATAATTCCTTGCTTTCTTCAATATGTCCCTCTCTTACCTGTGAGTTGGCTGTACGTTCCTGCACATTCCTCCCCAGAAAAAGATTCCTGCAGGATAACATCACTTCTGCTTAAAATGGACATCAGGTAAGTTAGCGAAGCTTCAGTCAAGAAAGAAGGGTGCCAACATGTGGTTCACTGTACAGTTTCTCTGCTGCTTGTACTTGGATTCCCAAGGGCTTCAGCATTAATGTTATGGAGGAACGTGCTTTTTTATACAAATCGGTAGAAGGCAGTTCTAACTTAGAACAAGTTTTGACCTGCCCATGATCTTAGCAGATTGCAGGATTGTGGAGAAAGAATTTCCCTCCTTTCTTGACTGCAAATCTGTTGATTTGTCAAGTCTGTGGTTTGGCACTTGTGTAAACCTGTTATCTCCCAGTGTATTTAGAATAACACTACACTTTCTGTGGAAAATGTAATGTACGCAATTGTCACTTTAAAAATGTTGTTATTTTATTAATCATACAAGCTACTCAAGGGCTGTAGACAGTTCTGTCTCATGCTTTTATTCTTCTGCTCAGCAGCGATGTCAGTACATAAATTCACCAGTGTAAAAATATGACAAAATTGAAGTAAAAGAACGGTATCGCAGGCTTCCTGTTAGGTGAGATTTCAGTTTCACAGAATGCTGTAATACCATTCAAATCCCCACTGTAATGTCACACAACTGCATTTCTTTGACGTTTTGCTTAAAAATCAATAGGATTAGATCAACCAAGAACAGCTCCTTGTAAATGCTAGAGGTTCCTGTTGTGAACGCAAAACGTGAAAATAAGAATAAACACATTTAAAATTAGAGGTATTTAAAGGTTTGTCTTCACCTGATTTTAATGCAGTTACAAGTGAGCTCTCTCGCCCCGGGCTGGCTATATGAGGGCTGCCTCACCAGAAGCGAAGCACCTTTGCTGTAAGCCTGAGGTGGTAAGCCCTGCTGGGAGGCAGCCTAGGTTTGCTGGGGTTCAGCGCCACGCTTAGGTTAACTGTGTGGCTTTTGGTCTGGAGATGGCTCATGGTCAGCTGGTTTGGAGTACAAGCTTGTGCCTGCTTCCAAAATGCTCTCTATGCCTTTCGCAAATTTTGCTCTTTGCTGCTGGGTTTAAACAGTATATCTTGCTTTGAGATCCTTGACGTTCATCCAAGGCCCATCTCTATTTTATCCAACTCTCACATTTGAACTGGAAAACTGCTCCCTGTGCCTGAGGCAGGAGGGGAGTGCAGAGGTAACAGCCCTGCTGTGGAAACAAAGAGATGATGTTTCTAAAGCACCTTTCAGATAAGAGTGGAAAGGACCCCTCTGCTCACAGAGCTGAAAGAGCAAGATTTTTATTTTTTTTTAAATCAATTGCTAGGCTGAAGAAAGAGGTGAGTTTGATCCTTCCCAAACACATGAGAAACTTGTACAGAGAGATTTCTGAGAGCCAGAAGTGAGTATATTCTCTCCTAGTATTGGTAGAATACAGCCTTCTTTTTTGTTTAAAACATTTGTATGTACATGATCCAGTACAGATCTGGGCTTCGTGGGAATTTATGGCTCCCTGGAAGAGTGGCGATCATAGAGGAAAAGTATAACGAGAAGAAATTTCAGACCATTTGCAAGAGTGTTGCCATATACAGCAAAGAACCACTAAAATGTAGTATCCTGTAATTGCACGCTGAACCAGTGTGAGCATTAAAATAATGTGAGCATCTTCTGAAAATTTTAAAGATACCTTTTTTTCTTTTTCTCTCTTTGAATCAACTTAGATCTGGTCGCACTGCCTGATTTTGGAGCAGGTGCTATGGAAAACTGGGGGCTAATGACTTTCCAAGAATCATCATTGATGTACCTCCCAAGCGATAAACTCACAAGCAGAAAGGCAATGATTGCCATAGTTGTGTCACATGAGATAGGACACCAGGCATGTGGTAAAACATTCTGTACATTTATTTGTTTATGAGCCTGTTCCCTTCCAGCTGCTGCTGCTGCAGTCACTGATTAGTAGAAGAACAGTGACTTGACAGTAGGTGGTGTGAGCACTAGAGGATGGAAAGACTGTTTGATCATATGTTCCGTTGATAAATCAATATTAAAAGCAGATTCTGTCATATTACAGACTGCATACTGACTGCACAGGACTCATTGATACAAAACTGTTAATGGGTTACTTATTTATTTTCTTACACAGTACCTGAATGACATACTAGAAAATACTGTAGGGATGACACAGTTCTGTCTATATACAGTATACTTAGTACTTCGGTGGGAGAATTAATGGACTTTATAGGTATTATTTTGTAGTGGGAGTGCATGTATATATTGCGAAAGGTATTTGTTTTTGTGTAAGAAACAGCCTATGGTACAATAGAACAAAATTAACATAAACACTTTTTACACTGTAGCTGGACTTTTGTCCAGTTAGATTTTAAAAATTTTTCTTAGTTGGTTTGGATTCACTCTTTTATTGACTGTATTTAATGTACTGTTGTTTGCCAGAGCAACAAGTGTTTACACTTAGCCAACAAAATTAGTGAAAGAGTTTAACTTGGCTAGTGCATTTCTATGCCCTTCTGACAAGGTCTGTAACTTTTCAGACCTTCAGATGAACAGAGTGTTTTTATTGTAGGCCAGTAAAACAAATGTCAGTACTTTATTAAACTTTATTTTAAAACAAAGTTGTAGTTCAAGTTTTTAAGAATTAACAAATAAAATAGGAATCTGCAAGTGATCAGTTTTTGTTAACTGTGAACTGCCAAATATGAGTACATAGCAGCTGTTGTGGAAGTTTTGTTGCTTGCCAGGGTAAGGATTTGCTGATTTTGGAGCTGGTTATTTCCCCAGTTCTGTTTATCATCCCCCTGGTAATTTGCTTTTGCTAAGAACATGGAAAAATGTTTTTGTGATTGTTTGATAAATGCCCTACTTTTAATCACAGCCTGATCTTTTAGATCTTTATAAATTTTATTGGGAAGTGTTTGAAGCTGAATAGAGTAAAAGAATGACATAAAATACTGACATCCATACTCTTGGTATGAAATTGTAGGTGAAAAAATTAGAAAACAGCTGCCCTGAATCTCTGACTTTTTTCCAAGATGCATCTTTTTCTACTGAATTTTTCTGATCTGAAGGAATATCCAGCATTTTATTCAATTGACATGTACACATTAAATAAAGTCACTTCAGCATAGGTACGTGTGTTGAACTTGCAAAAATGGAAAGAGCAGTCCAAAGAGATGCTGAGACATTTTTTCTTTCTATTTAAGTGGTTTGGAAATCTGGTTACAATGAACTGGTGGAATGATCTGTGGCTTAATGAGGGACTGGCATCTTACTTCGAGTACCTGGGAGCTACCTTTGTTGAGCCCAAGCTTTCACTGGTAGGTACTAATGCTTACTGAAGGCAGCCAGCTAAAGCAGCAAAGTTCCAGCACTCAGGAAGACAAGGAAGGTGCGGGAGGTGGGATTTAATCAAGCCATGGCTTTAGTAACTTAACTCCCCTGGGAACAGACCAGTAGTTCTTGATTCTTCCCCGGAGGGTTACCGTCTGCTGGGGGCTGTCGTCAAACCCAGCCCTGTTAAAGCTGGCGCAGAGGACAGATGGACAGCTCTGATTCTGCAGGGACAAGGAGTTGGTGTTCTGCCCTAGATCTGCCATTTAACAAACCCAGCTTTCTCTCCTGGGCTCTGTAGCTGATGGTTTGCCTCCCTGCCTGTCCAAACTCTTTTCCAAGCACCCCATAGCCAGGTGCCTTTACTGAGCAGTGAGTAAGTTAGGCCATTTTGAGTCTGTTTACCCCACTTGGTCCATGGATGTCTGGCTGCGGGTAAGGCAAATACAATGCACGCAGCTAATCCAACAGCCAGGTAAAACTCCTTCCCATCCTGTCCAGATGGGAAAAAGCATAAATGCCACAGTGTATTAGAAAAGTCCATCCACCACTAAACTCTGAGACAGGAGGATGGGTGCTGCTAATTGTAGCCATGAGATGAGATGCACTCACATGTACAATCATGATGTCTGTGCCCTTGGCCTCTGAAGAAAGCCTTTAGTCTGGGCAGGCCCGAGACTGCAGTCAGTCCAGTCTGCTTTTTCTTTGGCTCAGATGAAACACCATTCGTCACTTTCCTTCTCTAATTCACCAAAGTACTTAATTACATGCTTAATTGGGAAATAATAAAGGCATGTCAAACAAATTCTGTCAGAAGGATTTTTAGGTCATGGGATATGCTAACCCCCTGCTTTGAACTTCAACAACAGCTCACTTTATTCTCTGTAAAGCAGTGTTTTAGTATCTTTGAAAAGTATGAAGGCCACCAAATTTTAAACTGGAAAAGTGTCTTTGTCTTCTTTTTAATTTTAATCTTTTCATTTAGAAGCTTGTCTTTCTAACAATCAACAATAGCCATTTTACTTATCTCCATAAAATGAATTTTAATACTAGGCAGTAATACCATTTGAGAAATTACTTACGTGATTTGCCTTGGAAATCCAGAGTAAATTACACAGGTGCAAGAATACAGTGCAGTTTTGTGGGCCATACACATTCACAGTATTGCAGACTGCCTGAGGTTGGAAGCAACCATGGGAGATCATCTGGGCCAACCACCCTGCTCAAGCAGGGACACCTACGGCTGGTTGCCCAGGGCTGTGTCCAGACAGCTTTTGAACATGTCTAGAGATGGAGACTCCACAGTCTCTCTGGGAAACCTGTGCCAGTGCTCGGTCACCCTCACAGTGTCAGTGTTTCCTGGTGTTCAGAGGGAGCGTCCTGTGTTTCAGTCTGTGCCCATTGCCTCCTGTCCTGGGCACTGCTGAAAAGAGCCTGGCTCCGTCCCCTTTGCACCCTCCCTGCAGATATTTATGTACATTGATGAGATCCCACCCCTGAGCCTGCTCTTCACTGGGCTGAACACCCCCAGCTCTCTCAGCCTTTCCTCATGTGTGAGATGCTCCAGTCCCTTTGTCATCTTTGCGGCCCTTCACTGGACTATCTCCATGTCTTTCCTTTACTGGGGAGTCCAGCACTGGACCCCACACTCCAGGTGTGGCCTCACCAGTGCTGAGTAGAAGGGAACAATTGCCTCCCTCAGCCTGCTGGCAATAGTCCTAATGCAGCCCTAGATACCACTAGCTGCCTTTGCTGCAAGGCCACAGTGCTGGCTTATGTTCAACTTGGTGTCCTTCACGTCCCCAGGTCCTTCTTCACAAAGCTGCTTTCCATCTGGGTGGCCCCCAGCGTGTACTGGTCCCTGGGGTTGTTCCTCTGCAGGTGCAGGAGTCTGCACTTCCACTTGTGCCCCCTTTGTGAGGTTCCTGTCAGTTCACTTCTCCAGCCTGTCCAGGTCCCTCTGGTTGGCAGTATGACCCTCTGGTGTATCTGCCACTCCTCACGGTTATGTGTGCAGACCTGCTGAGGGTACTCCCTGCACCATCATCCAGATCATTAGTGAAGATGTTGAACAGGACTGGACCCAGTATTTGCCCCTGGGGTACACTGCTAGTTACCAGCCTCTGACTAGACTTTGTGCCTCTGATCGCCACCCAATTACAGATTGAACCCTGACTGTTTACAAAGAGAAAAATCAGTCAACAAATTTGATCCCATTAGTTGGAAGTCTGTGTTCTTCTCCTTGAGAATCAGAAGTGTTCAAAGTGGCCTGCAGTGTTTTAAAAATACATTTTTTTTTTCTTTACCTTTCTAATTATGTCATTTTCCATCCAGTTTTAGGAGAGATACTCAGCTCAGGGAATAAATCATCATTTGATTAAAAGATAACTTCCACTGCTTCACCGTTTCCCCCCTGTATTTCTCCCTGGGTGACAGCAGAAATGCCGCATAGTTAAGCCTCGCTATGCTTAGTAGCTTAGTTTTTGGGTTATTATTCAAGGTTGCAGCAGGAGAAACAGAGAATTTAGGAGGAAAATGCTGCCTTATTAGTGACATACAGACGTAAATGAGATACAAGTTTTCAGTTTTCAGTATTTGTTCATTTGCTGTTTTATGTAGTTGACTTTTTCCTCCCTGAGCATTATGCTGTCAGGCCCAAGCCCACAGTCTTCTCTGATGTAATATTTTCTCTGTCCTGATTACTACTGTTGCACGTGGAAAATGTTAGGATCAGGTGTGAGGTCCCTTTTACTTCATGGGAAGGTTAGGGAGGGGGAAAAAGGATCATTCCTTGTTTATTGACAGACTGCTTCCATTAGTGCTAATCTCAGAATTACACAGCTCCTGAGAATAAGTATTTTCTCTTCAGCTCACTTAGATTTGTCTTTTTCTTGCAGGATAAAATCTTTTCTGATCATGTTGTACAACCTGTCTTAAGGGAAGACAATGAAATAGGAGTTCGATCACTGTCAGAGAGTGAAGACAAGATCAAAGGATCATTTTCTTTAATGTCTCTGTTTGACAGCATCACGTACAACAAGGTTAAAAAATATAAAATTCGTCCTGTTTCTTGTATATTCTAAACCAATGGCACGTTAAACTAAGCAGGTTTGAGAGGAAGGGTGGAATATTCTGTTAAATTACAATGCTTTTTGTAGGTAGTTTTGTCATTCAGTATTTGTTTCTGCTGCACACACAAATATATTGGATGTTGCAGATCTATTTGGCTATGAAAGAAGCAGTGAAAACACTTTTAACCTCCATGAAATATGAAGCATAGCCTGACTAACTTCTCTGGAATATAGTCTGAAAAAATATTGCAATAATCATTGCAATAATATTTCATGTTTTCTCATAGCTTTTTTTTCTACTCCAGGGGGCTTCTATTACCTGGATGCTTTCTGGTTTCTTGACTGAGAAGTTGTTTATCAGGGCACTCACTGTAAGTTTAAAAAACTAACATCTTCATCTTGATCTGTAAGCTTGAAAATGACAATTGCACAAATTACTGTTTGTCTTACTAATGTTTTTCATTGAACGCTCATGAATTCTGATGCTTCTGTTTGTTTCTGTACAGTCGTATCTGAAAGAATTTTCCTTCTCAAATGCTGACCAAGATGATCTCTGGACCCACATACAGATGGTACTCATTTTACCTCTAGTATTCTTGCTCTGGTCTTTGGCCCAGTCCAAATTCAGGGTATATACTGTTTGTAAAAGACTGCACTGGAATTTGGCTGTCCCTAGTGCATAAAATTTGCTTTGCTGGCTCTTTTTGCTAATGTCTTCACAGGTTTTTATTTGGCTGCTTTATTGTACTTGAGATCAATGGAGCTAAGTACAAGGAGTGGAGAGATGAGATGGCAAATCAGGGCCATGGTGGTTTGGGTTTACGGAGATCACTTAAACCTACCTGAAATTGCATAGCCTATTCTTCTGGAGCTTAAGTTTTGCCAGATCAGAGTGTGTGATGCTCTGGGCTTGACAATCCAAGATGCTGCTATGTCACTGATCTGGCAAAAGCCTATGCCCAGGGCCATAGCTCAGCATTTCACCCTTTGCTGGTTTTGGCAGAAATCTGAATAAGAAACAGGTGCTAATAATAGGTTTATTTTTAAAAATTCCACTTCCCTGTTCCTCTAAAGAAGGATTCCATTGTGTTGCAGACTTAGCCTAGGTTAAGAACAAGAGTGCCACAATTTCAGATATGCAAGGCTGTCACATCTTTTAGGCCAACAGAGACTAGCAGTTCACACTAGTTGTGACCCCAGCTTAGTATCTTTTTCAATTTGTCTTTACTATTTGGTTTGTCATTAGGTAGTCACTTAAAACCCTGTGCATTATGGCAGCTTTATTTGAGTGAAATTAACAAATTAAGTCTGTCGTGGCCATATAGGGGTGTAAGTATATTAACACTAAAAAGAGAAAGGTTAGCAGTCAGGTTATGAGAATCAGAAATGTAATCTCAGTATTTCGTAATTCCTAAAAAGTCTTATGCTGTCTTTGTAGTGATGTCAATAATGTCCTTTTCACTTCGTTACATAGATTTTTTTGCATGAATCAAAGACCAGCAAACTGCTTCTAAGTAGTTTTACATTTTCTGTAACATGTTAGAACAACCCCTAGAGTGTTGCTGAAGCAATATTAGTAAGTACCCGTTTATCATAAATAATTATAATTCCTGCTTCTCTTGCAGATTGTAGATGCACAGGATGAAGTTCAGTTGCCAGCATCTGTAAAACAAATAATGGATTCCTGGACATGCCAAAATGGGTTTCCAGTTTTAACTTTAAATCTAACCACTGGCACAATCAGTCAGGAACAATTTCTTAATAAAAAGAATGAAAATAGTACTAATTCTTACAAGTATGTTTAGCTTGTGTTTTTATTACGTGTTTATACCCTATTTTTTGCAGGGAACTCTTCAGTTAGGACATTATGTTTTGACCATCTGATCTTTTAAGTTTATGTTTTTTCATGTCACGAGCTGTCAAGTCTCAAAATCTGTTTGAGTCTAGAGTTTGCAATAGTTCTGCAAGCCACCTGTTTTGCCAGAAGGTTGCCTTCCTCTGGAGTAGTGACTTTTCCAGACACATAATGGCTTTGTAAGGACAGAGACAGGCCATGAATAGGTTGCAGGGCAGGAGTTTTGCCTGGAAATCTCTTCTTTCCTCATCCCCCAGCTGTATGTACTGAGGACCTGGATGAACCATGCTGTAGCCTCTTTCCAGTGCACATATTCCCAGTCTCTTCTGCTTGTCAAGGGCAAATGGGTTGCATTTAAGTACTTAGATAAATGACCCCTTCCTCAGAAAATGCTCTGAAGTTCCGACAGTGAGCACTGCCAAGTTCCTGGTGCTTTTGCAAGCTGTGCTACTTACTTAGATGTCTAAAAACAATGATATAAGGAGCTGCCTTTGGTCGCCAACTTTGGAAACTCATTGCTAGAGTTTGAAGTTTCATGAAATTCAGCAGCTGTCATGAGCATTGGGATGCATGGACAGGGCCCATGGCATGAGTTCTTACCCAGGGAAAAAGTACAAAGGAAGGCAAAGCTGAAAGCAGTTTTTCCCTGGCTGCTATTGCTGGTCATACGAACAGCCAAAAGAGAAATTTTGACAAGAAGCACAGAGTTTCCTTTGCTTCCAAGCTCCAAGAAGCACAGAGGATTAGTCCATTCAGCATCTTTGGTTAGCTCAGATAAGAGTTCCAAGTTGTAAATGTTAAGTCATAGAATCATAGAATCACTTTAGTTGGAAAAGACCTTTAAGATCATCAAGTCCAACCTTTAACCTAACCCTGCCATCCCACCACTAAACCATGTCCCTAAGCACCTCATCTATCCTTCTTTTAAATACCTCCAGGGATGAGGACTCGACCACCTCCCTGGGTAGTAGTAGTTTCAGCAAGAGGCAATAGCACATGAATTTAAGCAAATCCAGGACAAATAGTACAGAATTTTTCATTTTTGTGAGCAACTTTAGGGTTTTGTAGCTTTCATCTGTTTTCGCTGGGAGCTTTACATTCCTTCAGAAAGGAAATTACTGTTGTCAGAATCACAGTTGTATTGCTTGTCTGGAGTCTTTTTGAGATACCCTTCTGAAAGGGAGTAGTAAGTGTGGAGAACAAAATTATTGCCCGAAGAAGTAAAGCCAGAGTACAGAGATACGGTGGTATTCAAATACCTAGCATCGAGCAGTAGTCTAGATATGAGTGCCTATTACTTCCATGCTAAAACTCCCTTATCTTTGCTGAACCTAAGTGCCGATCCAGCAAAAGTACCACTATCTGATGAAGTTTTTTGTATCGGAGAGGAGTCAACAAGGAACTCATCTGCAATCTGGTTTAGCATCAGCTGAGAGGAGGTTTTTTTAAGCATAAGAACTAATCATATTATCTCTTTTCTGTTAAGTAACACATGGATTATTCCTATTTCTTGGATGCGAAATGGATCATCACAACCCTTACTGTGGCTAGACAAAACCAGCAGTAAGTAATGTATTTGTTCATACATGCTAAAACCAGCTGATAAAACCACACCTAACACTTCTATAAATAGTATTTGAAGATAAAAATTTATTACAGAAATGTCTATGTTTATCTATTGTGGTAATTTTATGTTACAATAGCATTAGATTTTCAAATAGGTTAATATATTGATTTTTTCTGTGTTGCATCAAGCTTCAGCATATGTTTTTAATAATATGGTAGAATGCATATTATGAGTAGAGTTCTCCACAATAATTTTGACTTTGTCACTTTGTACACCAATCCAAACTCCTATCTCTTCATGCTTCTGTACTATTCTTACCCTATCAAATGCCATGGGACAGCTTTTGAGTATAGGTAGGATCTCAGATGTGATATATCAGAAAATGATCAAGTGTGAAGTGACCCAACATTGTCACACGTGGATACCAGTAAAAACAGAAAATGAATGTTTTCAACACTGTGTGATTTAATTTGTTTATGTAAATTAAATAGAAAAATACTCTTATCAAAAGAGTAGAATTTTTTAAAAGTTTTAAAGGCTAGTAATAGAAAGATGAGTTTATGGGCATCTCCAAGCAAATAAAATTTCAGTTCTTTCTCATCTCAGTGCTTTCCAATAAACAGCTATATTTTTTGAGAAAGAAGAAATGTAATCATTAGAATGTACAAGTAATTATTTTTCTTTGGCAAGTCAGCCCTGAACTCCATCAGGTTTTGAATCAGTTACAAGGAAGATGCAGAGACCGATGTGTGCATGGAATGCTTAAGAGCAAATCGACAATATGTTGTTCACATACCCCAGCTCTCCACCCTCTGCCTGCAGTGGTCAAAAGCTACTTTCCCTCTTTTTGAAGCAGTAAGATAGCTTGAGTGATCATTTCACAGTATATGAACAAGTAAACAAGCAAATGTGATGTTTATTCCTCTGAATGCGTGAAAGTTAAAGAAACAAGTGATTGCTAAGGTGAAAAATTAGAAAATTTGCAGAAAAGAATTGTTAGGGAGCATTTGCTTGGAAGGACTAGCGTCATGTGCTATTTTTTTGTTACTGAAGTAGTAACAGTTCCATTTCCTCACCCATCATGTGACTTAGGAGCTACAGAAGTTATGAAAAAAACCCATCAGGTTCCATCTACCTGAAGAGACCACAATAAAGTAGTAATTTAGGATTAAAACACATACCACTTTTATTTGAAAGCCATATATCAAATTTACCAGACTTAGTCAGGGGACCTAGATTCATGTTTTAAGATTTAAAAAAAAATAAATTCCTTTTTGATTTTTTGATGCAGAAATAAACTAAATGGTGTCTTACAAAGGCAGAAATGTTAAGGGTAATTTTAAATTCAGTTGCCATTTTGTTCCTGTGAGATTGAAATGGCTTCTGGTGGAGAATTGTTAGTGTAGTCATTCAGAGGGATTCACGAGAATGGTTTTGGTAAATGAAACTGAGGGATTTGGTTCAAAGCACAGTTGGAACTTGAATTTTGCAATAGCTGTTGCAGTGGCATAACAATACGTAAGGAGGAAGCATCTCAAAAGCATTTTCGTGCATGTGTGTTTTCTCTGCAAATAGCTCCGCAGGAGCTAATTTGTCTTACTTCAGAAGAGGTTAAATTAAACTCCAAGGTACAAGCTGCGCTGCTGCCAGTAGCCAAGCATCTTCATTCAGCACTGCATTGTACAGAGTTAAAAGCCGGTCCTGTTGGTTTAGGGCTCCTCAGGCAACGTCTACATACTTGGCCTCTGCCCATAGAATTGTGTTAGTTGCTGTCCCTGGGCAGTAAATGTCTGTGCAGCACAAAAAGACACGCTAGGAAAAGGGTGCTGGTACGGTAGAACACGTTTCACTGAGCCTGGGGCGTGGAAGAGCACAGTTCTGTTATTTTAGCTGAATCTAAAAGTGCTCTTGATGATGAGCAGAGCATTGACCCAATATGCCATTCTAGGCGAAGTGCTGCTATTACCATATTCTAGCCACCCATGCTGTTTTTAAATGCTTAAGCCAGTATCTCTCATGTGCCAATTTTCCGTTGTGAAGATGACTGAGGATGAACCCTGCAGTACTTGCTCTGTCAAAACACTCGCTCTTCTGTTCAGAGTGGAGCAGCGCTGGGTCTAGACTACTCACCAGTATGGACTTACTGTCTCAAGAGAGCTTACCACTGCCTTAAATCAGGATGGTCATAGCCAGTTAAAGCAGTATTTGAATCCTCTTCTGATGAGGCTGCATAGAGCCTTCAAGGAGGTGCTGGCTCCTTCAGATGTTCTGTAGGCTATCAGGAGCAAGTAATCAGACAAGCACACATGAAGTAGGTAGTAGCTGAGATGAAATGGGACTGCAGAAGGAGGCCATTAGTGAGTGATGTAACTCAAAGGGACTACAGGATGTTTATTTAAAACAAAGTTTTTGATTACATGTTTCTTGCATAAAGAGCTGTTTTGCTTTCTGTGATCTGTATTCATGTGAATACTGGTAGGTGGTCACTTCTTCCGTAAGGTGCTGAGAGTTGTGTTTTGGAGCAGCACTGGGAGCAGCGGGCATGCTGGGGCCTCATGCCCTGCAGCAGGCATGTGAAGGTATTGATCCTTATCCAGACTGTTTATTCTTGGGTAACCTTTCTGAACTCTCCCAGCTGCCTATGAGCTAAAGGAAAGTGGGTCTTCAGCCTCCCCTTTGCCATCTCAAGGTGCTCAGTGCCTGAGGGGTCAGTTGCTTGTTGAAGTTCTTCCACTGCGCAGAGCAGAGATGACAAAGACACCGAGCTTTTGGGGGATTCTCTTTGAGTCCAACCTCAAACTTGTGTCTCAGATCTCAGAAGAGCACCAAGTCCAGTATTTATATATGCAAGAAAATCTAGCAGTGCACAGAAGATAAAACGATACATTTTAATGTCACTTTACAGAAGTGTTTCCTGAAATGCAAGTATCAGAGTCAGAATATGGCTGGGTCCTGCTAAATGTAAATTTAAGTGGATACTACAGAGTGAATTATGATCAACTAAACTTAAAAAGATTAGTGCGCTTGCTTGAAAATGATCCAAAGGTAAGACCATATTTGTTTTCTCAAGCTAATAAACAGATTCTGTCCACACATTTCTTCTTGCAGCTCTTACCAGTAACCACAGTGATAAAAACCTGGAGTAATGAGAAACTCACGTATCACAGTAGAAAAAATGATCCACTGTTGCACCACTGAAGTCACTGACAGCCTTCCATAGTGGAAGAGGAACAGGCCCAAATAGTTTCACATAAGCATGAAAAATAACTTTACATGAGATGACATTCTGTCTTCAAAGCTGTCTTAACAGCTTATGGTTCTTCCAGTCTCTTAAATGTGGCTCTAAGCGTTATTGGTATGGATGTGTGACTGAGCTTTATCTGCTGTTAGGTAACCATGGAGAAGGAAAGTTGGGAGAAACCTTATTTCCACATTTCCTCAAAGCACAGTAATTCTGCCAGTGAAATTTCAAAAAAAAAAAATCATCTAACCTAGGTTTTTTGGTTGGTTTTGGTTTTCTTTTTGGTGAAGATTTTTCTTTGAAGAGAAGTTCCAATCCGCTCTACTTAGGCTCTTCCAGTCCTCTGTAGACACTATAACTCATAGTAGATTTCATCCCACCTCTGACTTGCCACAGTTTGGGCTGAAGGCGAAGGCGGTACAGAACAGCCTATACATGTGGCTGTATATGTGGTTGCATAGTATTCAATGTTGCCTAACCCTAGTGTGAGGAGGGGTTCCAGTAGTAATGCCAGTTCATTGGTTTTGGTAACAACAGTGAGAAAGTTTAAGCTTTCACAATAGTAATGAGCGCGGTCAGATGACTTCTCCAGAAGGTCTGGACACGAGGCCGATCAGAGCACATGGTGTGGTTAAGCCTTTCTATGGCAGGCTGGCTTCCTTTCTTTTAGGCTTTTTAATTTAACAGCAAATCTGAGTCAGCAGGAAATTAGGTGTGTGCTGACTTGGGGCCGTTTTTTGGCACTGGTCAGTGGGAAGGTTTGCTTGAGCTGCAGCCGAGCCAAAGGGGCATAGAAGCAGGGAGGAGACGAGGAGGGACCAGCACTTCCTCAAGGGAGCACGAGCTGTAGGCAGGGGTACACCCATGGCTCTGCCTCCGTCATTTAATTCATGATAGTGCCAAACACTCTGCTCTGGGCTAACCTGAGTACATATTCTGAACTAAAGCCTCAAAAGGAAAAGACATACCACGATGATGTAACTAGGATATTTTTAGGAAATATAGCGTTCCCATATTTTAATTTTCATTACAGCATGTAAGTAAGATGGGTCTTGAAATTGTGTGCTTAATGTACTGTGGCTGTATATTCATGTATGTGAATATATTATGTAGTTGTGTATTTTTATATATATAAACATCCCTAAAAGCACATGCATAAGTTCAGCTTAAAATGCAGGATCCACTTTGTGATGTTTTGTAGATTTGGGGTTAGAAAAAGTGCTAGGGACTTATCCTTCTGAAACATAGTAAAGCTTTTTTAAACTTTTAATGGCTTGTTTAGATCTGTTAATGCCACGTGAATGCTTTCTGCAGGCTATTCCCGCGGTCAGCAGGTTCCAGCTGATAGATGATGTTTTTGCATTGACAGAGTAAGTACGTTTCAAATATGTTATAGGAAATGTTTAAACTACACGATTGCATTCAACATTGCTACTTCTGCTTTGTTCATCCCTACTCATATGTGCCTCAGAAGAACAACAGCTGTTTTGACAAAATGGTGGGGGAGTTAAGTATTTAATCCATTCTTCTGTCAGTGCTGAGTGACTTCTTTCAAAAGTTCTTTTAACTTTTGTTCCAGCTCTTAAGAAATATCTTAAATAATGGCACTGCTATGAGTTCTTTAGGGACTAACCTATATTTGTTGTAATGGAAAAAAGATTCTGAACGAACATTCTGAATTTCCCTGAGTTTATTCTGCGCTATCTCAGCTATGCTGTCCGGCATCATCATTA
The DNA here is from genome assembly GCA_023375905.1 of Nycticorax nycticorax. Classification (NCBI taxonomy): domain Eukaryota; kingdom Metazoa; phylum Chordata; class Aves; order Pelecaniformes; family Ardeidae; genus Nycticorax; species Nycticorax nycticorax. The sequence continues at coordinate 220,370 of JAKFQP010000147.1, forward strand.
ATACCTCTTTCATTTCCCTTGCTGATGGATGACTCACTTGTTCATGACTGTGGTGCTAGAGAGGTCAGCAGTTCTGTAGGCAGCTGAAGAAGCCATAAATATGTCTGTTCCTCAAACGTACTAGAGATCCCGAAAACATCATGATCTTGGAGGAGGTGGCCAAAGCATACTGCTGCCCCACAGAGCCTGTGGAGGTAGCTCTGAGAGGAGGAAGTAAAAATTCCCATTCCTCCTCTCATACAAATGCCCTTTCTCATACAAGAGCTCAAACCTAGTATGTAGTAAGGAATGAAACTGCAAAGTATAGAACTGTGCTCCTATGTAAGCACACTAGAAATGTTTCTGTTCTGGAGGAGAGGGTTTTGATTCTGGAGGAGAGGGTTTTGAACTGGGATGAATTCCTTGCTAATTCCACCCTGAGGCACAGAAATGCCATGGTGAAGTTAATTCCAAGAACAGTGTGCATGTGAACGGAATTGTTGGATTTTTACAATAATGTATATTCCACAAAATAACCTGTAATGAAAATATGTTGTTCAGCAATAAAAATACAAAAGTATTGTAACTCAGATGAGTGCTCTTTGCCTTCATTTTGTTCTAGAGAGGCTGATGTGTGCTGTAAGTGTGCCTGTACTGTACCCTGCAGACACAAGCAGAATACAGTCTGCATACTGCCATGCTTACTGCCATGGTTGTCCTATTACTTTGATAGTGGCACTGTGCTCTGTAAGAAATGTTTTGTGAGTTCAGCTCTTAAAGGCACCATTGTTTTATATTTATTTTTCCAACGTCTTTTCTAGGTCACTCTCCATGCAGTAGCCTGATGTTTTATTGACAGTTTTGTAAATAAACAGAAATTTGTGGTAGGTAATTAATGTGAATAGGTATGCTCAAGTATGAGGGTTTTTATCTTCAAATAGGTTTGGATACATTCAGATTGAAACAGCACTTGAACTAACAAAGTACCTTGCCAGGGAAGATGAACTCTTCATATGGAATTTGGTATTGTTAAACCTCGTACCTGAGAATTTGGAAAGTACTCTGAAGAACTATGAAGTATATCCACTTTTAAAGGTATCGACTTTTTTGTTAGCAAAGATACTAGACCGTTTAAATAAATCAGACTAAAATGGAGGTAACAATGACTACAATGGGTCATATTTCTTGTCATGCCTTTTGCTTGATTTTTCAACTTTTTTTTTTTTTAAATAGGAGAAGGTACTTATTTGTATGTATTAGTCAGTGATAAATATCATTGAATCATGAGCAATTCTTACTGCAAAGCAGAAATCTATTCACATTCTTTATGTTAAGCTTGATCCGAGGTTTTTGTAAAACTGAGGATCCAGAAAATACAGCCATCAGTCAGTAGTAGTCAGCAGTAAGTAATGAGAGTGACACTGCTATGTGTAAATGGGATACAGAATGTATGTGCTCTTTGTTTTGTACTGCCTTCCAGTTCACCTTCATGGAGAGACAGAAGGATTTGGGTTTGGATACTAAATGAGATGATTCCCATATTTTGGCTACCTGAGATAATACTGTCTTATTTATTTCCTTGACTTCTATTTGAAGATTTAACTTTTGTTTTAAGTGCAGTCCCACAATAGTAGTTCTCTTAAGTTCTAAAAGTAAAGGTATGTTTAAAAGATGTGAGAAGAACTTATCTTTCACTCTTCCTCTCTGTGAATGAGCATTTGTTTTCTTTCATAATGAGTTCAAAGGTCCTAGTGATGCGAGATGGTAACTTCCTAGTTTGAATGGATGTACAGGTGTATTGAATTTTAGACCAAGTTTATATACTTTATTTTAATGTGCTGTATTGTCAAGAAATTAATAGTGGTAAATTTTTAGTATAAATCTGAATAAGTGAAGAAAAATACAGTAAAATAAAAACTTGCATCTAAATTAAAGTAATTTTTCTTTCCCTTCTTTTAAAAGAAATACCTTTTAAAGAGAATGTTGCCAATATACCATTATTATGCAGGTTTTATTCGTCAAAATGTTGATGCTTTGGAAGATGACTATTTTGCTCAGTAAGTATTCTGCTTTAATTTGAACATAACTGAATTGTTATTTTTACTGTCCTATAAGTGTGTGTTATTTATGATGACACTGCCAATGAAACTGCAATATCAGGATAGTTTGGGATATTTTCAGTCTATTTAGTGAGCATAAAGGATGATAGTTTGATGATCTGAGTGGTAGCTTTTGTTTATGGGGTAACAGCCTGAACAGGCTGCCAGTAGTTGAGGAAAAACTAACAGCAATGAGCTTCAGCTGTGATTTATGGATCAATCACTAGAACTTTAAAATAGTTCATTTTGCAAGGCTACAGAATCCACAGTCTTGCATGTCAGAATGATTTGGACTAGATGCAACTGGTCTCTTAAAACAACCAAGAGCGATATAAAACAAACAAGAAACTAGGAAAAATTGTATTACATTGGTAGCCTCACTGATGTCCATGAATATTGCTGTCAGGAACCTGTTACCAGTAGTTTAATTTTTAATTTTTATTAAACCTCACCTGTTTCTAGTAGAGGTTCTCCTGGGTTAATGTCATCATGTGCTGAAACTGTGCTGGGCAAGCACAGTTCAAGTACTCTGAATGTGGAATACATATCTTTTATTCTTGCTGTTTTGGCTTCCCTTCAAGAGTGTATTTGGAAAAACTTTTTGCCACAGCGTGCTGGCTGGGCCTCCAGGACTGTTTGAACCTGTCATCTGAACTGTTTGCTAAGTGGATGGACAACCCTGAGTACAAGTAAGAATGATAATGTGCTCTTACAGGTGTGCATGTGTAGGTCAGATGGAGAGTTAAAGGGCTCGTACATGGGGGAGGCAGAATGAGAAATGCTCCTGCACATTGTTCTTCCTTCTCACCAGAATGACAGAATTTAAGCCTAGCTGTGCCCTCCTAACCCCCTTCTCTTCCCCAAATCCCCACTTTATGAGGATTTCATAATTGTTACTTTTTACATAGACTTTAAGAGGCTGGTGGATGCAGATTTTTGCCGTGAAGACCAAAATCTGTTTAGCCACAATAACAGGTGAACCTCAGATTAGGGCTGATATCCCATATTGTCCAGTCCCTTTGCTTCAGTACAGCATTAGGGTTATCATGTATACCAACTCAGTTTCAAAGCTTCTCTTAGCAATACTGAGTGAAACGATACTGAAACGACAGGCATCTGCCCATGGTGAGCCCATCAAATTGCCTTGCATGTTCTGTATTCGTGTAAAGAGGTGCTGGGAACAGCTGTCAGTTCTTATGCTGATATTGGAGCCTAGTGGTCAGGTTTCTGGCCTGTGAGGATGGAGTCTGGGCTCTATGAGGATCAGACTTCCTGTATCCGAGTATTGCATTGTTAAAGAAAATTTACGATGTATTGAAATTCTTATTCTCTTTTCCTCCCTCTTTCTTTTGATGTTTTTCTATGCAATAGTCAAATAGTGTTGGCACTGGTGAGTGAATATTTAAAGTTTATTATTATCTGTTGTAGTTGTAATAAATATTTTGTTGTTACTTGTGTCTCTGTTGATATATGTAGTATGGCTGAGTAAAGTGAACTTGAACTTTTATGTTTGTGGTTTTTTAAATAGCTTTGCAGTGATCACCCTCATAAAAACCAAACTGTGTTTTGCAGTTAAGCTGAAAAGTTTGAATAGCCTAAATACATTCTGTTATGTTCCAGAGAGAACATTCTTACTGTCCTACACTAAAAGCAACAATGTTATGCTGAATTCTCAGGCTGTTTTCAAAATAGTCACCTATCTTCCCCTACTAATGATATTTTTTCCCAGTGGAATACTGCATACCTTATCTGAGTGGAAGAGCTAAAAAGTCTGAAATATATTAGCTGATCTCATTTTGAATTAGGTGGAGAAGATTCATTTCACTGGCCTTCCTGGCACTGAGATAAGTTGAAAGGGGCTTTACAGCCTCACACTTCACATGGCTATAAGTGAGGGAAAAAATGCAACTATGGATTTTATTAAGTGAAAAAAATGATTATGTTTTAAGGAAAAAAAGCCATAGGAGGTAGGACCCTTCTTAGGTTTCAAATTAACAGTTCCTGTTTGGTTAAAAAAGGAGGCTTTTCATATGCTGGATAGAAAAGGGCACAACAAACTTTTCACTCATATTTCACAGGCAGGCCCCTTTGGATGCTCTTATAGTCTCCATTTTGAGAGCAAAATCTGTAACAGCACCCTATAGCTGTTCTGCCGGGTGGATCCCGGTAGGATTCTCACATCTGTGGAAGGGAGTAATGCTTCTCCCTTTCAGATAAGGTGATCAACTTCCATCTGAGCATTTCCAAACAGTTCCTGGCAGAACTTAACTAGAATTGATACGGTGCATTTTTTTTCTGTTCTGTGGTGGTAACAAGCCAAGAGCCACAACTCCCAGCCGGTTTCTCAGTTTTACTCTTTTTTGCTTATAGGAGTGAAGTGGAGCTAGCTGAATTAATGTATTCTCTGTAGTGCTGTTACTGGCTTGTCTTCTTCTGAAAGAAGGAAATGAGCCTAGAGGGAGGGACGATGTTGCTGTACATTTTAGTTATTTGCTAAAGGTAACCATATACTGCTGTTGCCCTCAAATTTAAGAAATCACTATGTCATCACTGGCTCCAGGAAAATGACGTGAAATAATCCACGCTTCCTCCCAGCAGTTTTTTGCATCTTCCCCAAGACCCAGAAATGAGAGAATCCTGGCAGGCCAGTAATACCAAACCACACAACCACTCCCAGAAAAAATACCAAGATTAGTAAGCCTCACCCCTCATCTAATATAACTTCAAGCTCTGAAGTCTGTCTGGACCACAGTGGACTTCCTATGTCAACTGTACAACGTAAATCACTTCAGGGACACCATAGATGTCACCAGCCAGTAGACCACTGTCCCATAGTGGGTTGCCTGTACATCAGAGCTGCAACCCAATGGTACACAGAGTTCGTCTGTTTGCTCTTCACCCACCACAACTTTACACTCAGTAACCAACACTTTCTCAAAACTATTGGAACAGCTGCAGTAGCAAAATGAATAGCTGTGTTTTAGCCAAAGCAGCTTTACCCTGTTATCACCCTAATGTGGCCTCTTTCTGCAATGTTATGAAATTATTATTAAATAAATTACTAGACCCTGTAACTCAAATGAGATTTGTCATAAAAGGATTCCTCGCAGGACTATTCTTTGCCTTGACATAACCACTCAATCTCAGTAAGCATCATTCTTGGTGGCAAGTCCCTTATGTTCCAGCACATATCCAGGTAAAAATGAATCCAAACTATTTTTTGCGGTTTCTGTTTTCATGCCAGTTCTATCTCCCACCCACAACAGGACTACCAAAATCCCTGCATCCTGCATTTTCACTTAACAAGTGATGTCTGTCATGCAAAACACCCAGCTCTGTTCCTTGTTCCTATGAGTTCTTCTTAGTTTTCAGAGTTTATAACTTAACTTGAGTCTACCTTTTGCTTTGAAGGTTGCCTTCATATACCCTTCCTTCTGACTGATATTGTCTCTCTTTCTGCTTGTATCATTCCCATTTTCTCTGGGATGGTCTACTGAAACTTTCCAGAGGAATGTTTCTTAAATTATATTTAAATTTGAATTTTCTGCTTCCAGTTTTGAACCTGAGGGATGGCTTTTGTGATCAGAAACTTGTCTAGTTTTCCAAGTCTATCTCCTGATTGAACGGAATATAGTTTTTACACCTCTGCTTACAATCTTGGTCATGTGTAACATGATGCAGATTAACAGTGTGCCATTGGGAAGTTAAACATTTCTTTTGTAGCAACGGGACCCATTCTCCTACAGAGAATTAGTCCAGAATACCATTAATTTAAACTGTTTTCAGGTAGCCTGCATAGTAGAATACATTGCTATTACTGGAAAGCGTTGACAATGTCTTAATATCAGGGTCACATCATTGCCAACAGGAGAAATTTTCTATTCAGCCTTTGCACATGAAGTGGAGTAGGACACTGATAATGTTTGCATTTAGTTCCTGTTATGAAATTCATCACCATGTTGAGGACTTTCCCCTGGGGTGGGACTAATAGGAGGCTGCCTTTTGCATGGAGAAATGTCCCGTCTGTTTCCACTTGTGCTGCACATGGCTTTTCCTACTGAATGCATTCACTGCATAAACTTTGGAAAGGCTTGTGTGGGATGATGCTTATATGCAGCTGTATACTCTTTAATGGTGTGATCCATGCCCTAGGCTGTGATGTGAGAGTGCCATTGACACTGTATGTACACAAAATAGCTTGTTCCAACTGTTCTAAAAAAATGGTTTTGGTTTGCCTTTAAACCACACACTTTTAAAATGTTTAAATCATTAATAAAGCAATCAGATTTGCTAGCTTTATTTAGATTGCTATTTTATATTTCCTTTCTTGTGCATCTTTTAACTGTATATAACATTTATTTGCAGTTATGCGTTAACTGCTGGTTTTGACTTTACAAGAATACAGTACCTTTTAATCATATTTTGCATTGCAGGATTCCCTTTTTAATTAGAAGAACGGTCTGCTGCTATGGTGTTGCAGTGGGAAGTGACAAAGAATGGAATTTTGCATGGGAAATGTATAACCATACCGGCACCACAAAGGAAGATAAAGACATCCTGCTCTCTGCCATGAGCTGTGCCAAAGAATCATGGTTACTTTACAGGTGACCTTGATCAAAGTATATCTTTGTGTATATAGAATTAAATCATAAGAACACAAATTGTGTACTGTGCAAACCTGACGGGGGTTTGCCTGCCCCAGAAGCATGTGTTTTATAAACCACTGGAAAGAGTTTTCTTATGGAGAAAGTATGATAAACAGGGCAAACACAAATGATCCTTCTGCTGTTACACATCCCAGACACTGGTAACTGCTGAGAAAGGGTTTTCCCAAGCTGGTAACTAGTGTGTCACGTCAAATATTGGGCCTTTCTTCTGTCAATATATCTAGTGACCTTTTTGAACTAAAATTATACCTTCAGGCTTTATAGTAGACTATGGCAACACAACCCACAATGTAATTGCATGTTGTCTGAAAACATGCTTTTTTAAAACCTATTTTCTATTGGTTTTTAACTTGGAACCCATTGGCTGCCCTTACTCTCTGCACTGTAAGAAACAGTAATTATCATAATTTGCTTTGACATTTTTCCATACCATTTATGATTTTATGTGATTTTCCCATACTCCTTTTCCCCTGCTTATTTTGTTTCCAGACTAAAGTATCATAGTCTATTTAGCCTCTGTGTGGAAGCCAAATCACCCAGGTTAAGGGCAAAAATGAAAATAAACTTACTAGCAAGCTGTTCACCATTTGAAGTGCAGACTCACACTGAAAAGTGTTTTGTTTTAAATTTCCAGCTTCATAGAATCATAGAATATCCTGAGTCAGAAGGGATCCATGAAGGTCACAGAGTCTAACTCCTGACTCCATGTGGGGCAACCTAAAAGTTAAGCCATATATCTAAGCGTGTTTTCCAAGCGCTTCCTGAATGCAATTTGGAATACTGTATTTATTATCTTTCACTGGCATCCGTATAAAATCTTTTCACTTAATTGGTAAAAAGATGTTGAAACTGGATTCTCTAATGTGTCATGCTGTGTTACCTAAAGGACTTGTCAAAGGACAGAAATTTTCCAGTTATGGCCTAAAGAAAGGTCATCCAAGAATTGGTATAAACTCAATGGGCCTAAAGCTCTGAAAGCAGCAGAGATGTTCCTCCTGCCAGCCACCTGCTCTTGTGATGGTGAGAAGTGATGTCATTTGAGAAGACAGAACAAATATGCCAGAGAAGAAGGCAAGATGGGTTGCAAAGAGATGTCCAATCAGCTATGCTGATTTTTCCACCTAACCTGTGGTCCTTTTTTGGCTTTGTCACTGGGACGGGCTAGCACTGGTCCCTGACAAGCTCAGGGAGTTGTGACAACCTCCTCCCTCCCTGTGCCTGATAAGTAGCTAATAAGCCAATCTATTTTTCTAAATGCCACCTTGAAAGTCTCTTGAGGTGAGGAACATTAAGCTGGGCTTTTCCTGGCCCTCAGTATGTTTTGACCATTCTGTTAAGCATGGCAGTGGCATGCAAATGGGAGAAACCCAGCTCATCTACTCTAGCCATAAAGCAGCTGCCTGCAAGACCCTGATGAGAAGATAACTCTTTAACAGAGCTCCTTGAAAGTAGGAGCATGCAAGATGAAACATTGAGGCAACAAAGAGAATAGTGACTAACTTTTTCAAGACATTCAGGCACTCACTGCCACTGACATCATTGGCAGGTAGTTCCTCAAATACTTCTTAAATCATGCCTTAGCCCCCAAGAAAGCATCCAAGACTCCTTAAGGTTATTGGTCTTGTTATAGGGAACCCTATGAACAGGCCCCCTTTGCAAAACAGTGTGTCTTGCTGCTGACTCACTCTTTAGGCTCCATCTGTGTCACAGCAGAGTCTCCAGAAACTGAGAAGCAGTTTGCCCTTCCACAGGGGCTAGGAGTGGCTGTCTTTCTGCAACGCAGGTAAGAAAAACACACATATCCACCTGATGTGCTATGCCCTCATTTTACTGAGAACTGTAAAGTCAGTGTGCAAGAACAGGGGATTTCACCAACATAAGGACAAAACCCCGAGCTGAATACAGAGCTCAGAGTCACACCAACTTTGGTGTAACCTTCCACATTCTGGTATTCGTTGAGACAGGAATTTTCCCAAACTGGATGGTTTTTCCAGATCTTCACTGTTAAACAGCAAGTGATAGGTAAAATTATTACCTTCTTTTCTAACAGATACTTGCAATATGGACTCAGTGATACATTGTTTTCTTCCAATTGTACTTCAATCATCATCTTATCTGTGGTGACTAAGGATATTGGGCACCGTATAGCCTGGGAATTTGTAACGGAAAATTGGCCACTTTTAAGTGAAAGGTACAGTAAGTAACCAGCTTTGGGTTCCCTTTATTTCTGTGGCTCTTTGGCTTCTTCCTCCATCTTTATGTTTCAGCTGTAAAATCCAGGGGCAGATTTTCCTTGCAGAGATGGCTTTTTTGTAGTGATTGATGCAATTCCTTAAGTATGTGGAGCAGGGTTTTCAGAGGATTCAACTCTGATCAGGGCTTAATGTCAAAGAAGACCTCATGTCAGACACAGAATGCTTTAAAAATTAGTCTGTTCAGGACTGTTTCATTGCTTTTCAGTATTAAATTTCCTGGAGAATCTGACTCTAGAAATGGGTTTATCCAAGCATTTCACAAGTTTGGGTGTAAGATGCTGGAGTAAGATTGTAACCTGTTTTCCAAAGAGAGTATGCAGAGTTGGGGGGTTGGAGCGTACAGGTTTGCAAGTGCTGCAAGGGCGAACTACAGTATTATTCCCTGATTCAAGTCCTAACCCATCTCCAGCCTACCTGTACTTACGCAGGTAAGCTTGGGCTACCTCTCTTGAGCAAAGCAAGTATTTCGATGTCTGTTTGAAGACTTCCTCTCCCCTTGGCAATGCTGAAAAGCAGCAGGGCTGTGACAGGGTACATTCCTGCTGCCTTTGGTGGCAGAGGAGTCCATTGGGAGCCATTAGTGGCAGCATAACCAAGACCAGCATCTAGGAGCATTCAGATATGTATCTGTATCGCTCACACTAGGAAAGGCAAGTTGTAGGAGGTTTGTGTCACACCAACTTGTTCCCTCACAGAGCTTTTCCATGTTCCATACTGATAAGAGATTGGCTGGGAAACTGACCCATTATTTTCAAACTAAAATAATAGTGCGGGTGTTAATTGGTATGCCATCCTCACAATAACCAACAGGAACACCAGGCTGTTAGAATCATTACTGGTTAGCCTTTCTAGCTCAGTTTGGGTGTTTGGGCTCACACAGATTATCCGTTTTAAGCAAAGGTTTCACGTTACCAAAGTAGAAATACCAGATCTTACTGGGAAATGAAAATGAAGGGTAATTAGTGCACTTCATCCTGCTCAAATGTCTAAATTGAATATTAATGATACTTCTTTAAAAGGGGAAAAAGAGTGCACAACTGCAAACTTCAGCTTAGTTGGTACTTCCAACATGGTAAATAATTAAGTACTGGGATTTTTTTCAAATGAGATGAAATTTAGTATATTTGCTAACATGCTGCTTGAAGGACCCTTATCTCGATTTTACAGGTATGGGAAGGAATTATTACATGACGTATTAAAAGTCATGGGAAGATTTGTCAATACAGATGTACAGATCCAAGAGGTAAATCAGAGAAGCAGTTAGTTTTAACTTCATTGCCAGTTTTTAAATACAGGTTTCTCTTGTTTTTTAAAGAAATCATAGAACGTATTGTACAACATTGTTATGTTGAGACATTGAGAAAAATTATACTTCCTCATCTGCAAAATAAACATACAAACATGCACTCACAGCTCTGCAGTCCATGTGCATGGTTGGTTGGTAAGCATGGCATGAAAGTGGGCTTTTGTGCAGGGATGGATGTTGTCCTGCTCGGTGTGGTTGCAGCGTAGGAGGTTGCCCGCCCACATGCCAAACAGATCGACAGCGCATATGACACAGTTCTTTCCTTTTGATTGCATGGCAGTCCAGATGATCCCATAAACAATATTATCTAACTGGGCTGCTGTACTTCTGGAAAAAGGGAATGGGTTTGGGTGAAACCTGCTGAAGGGTGGAAATCTGTGTGAGGTGGCTGTAGGCTGTCTGATGTTGTTCCCCACAATAATCCACGTTAGTGGCTGAGGCAAATTTAAAACTATCAGTGCTTGTTTCATTCTCTTCTTGTTCTTTCACCTCCAGTCCAAGTCTCCCTAGATTCTTGCCCAAAGTATTACTTTCTTTTCTCAACAGCTGTCTGCGTGTGATCCACATCTCTGTGCCAGCCCCGAACTGCTATTATCTGTCATTACAAGAAAAATTTTGCTTCCCTTTTTTGCTGTTGATTGATGCATGCACACAGCAAGTAACTGAGAAGGGATGCTTAATGAGGAGAGCAATTCAGCGAGTTAGCTCCTAAAAGCAAAGAAATCTCGAACATTCACAAACTATAACATTTTCACCTTTTGTTCTTCAGGGACAAGTAAACTCCCTGGGATGGCAAAAGCAATAGCCCAGTTCCAGCCTTTAAATTAACCTTCAAGTTTGGAACTGAGTTCCAATAAATATTATCAAAGCTGTCTCATTTTCCTCTTTAAAATCTATCGGTAGAGATCCCCTTTGCCGTGATGTGTACAGGAAATGCACCAGAAGTTGGGGCTGCTGGTGTGTTAGTTAGGCTGCTGGTTGTCATGCTGACATCTATCTCATTTCTCTTCTTATCCATTTCCCACTGCCCCCATATATTTCTTTGCTATTCTTCAGTCTTCTCTTGCCTTCTGCTCATTAGGTTGATAGGGAAGACTTCTTGTTCTGAAATTGTAGACCAGGCAGCACAAGAGGATTCTGCTACCCAACTAGTCCTACACGCTGTGTGGTACCACCAGGACGAGTGACATTGGCTGCATTTGAAAGGATTTTCAGAGGGATGGCAGAAGGGCACATTCCTACTACTGCCTTAGTGTTAATCAGTGAGCTTGCCCCATCCCTTCCTTAGTCCCTGCCATCTCCCCCTTTTCTATGCACTTCTATCTAAAGCATCTGTCAGCTACGCAGTTGCTTGCTGCAAGTGAAGTTATGTGAACTAAGCCCATGTGTTTATTTCTTCAGTTGCAGGTTTTTTATAATACTACACTGGAAGAGGATGAGAGAGTGGCTACTACTCTACTGCTGGAGTTTACAAAATTTGAAAATATGGAAAGGAGAGAGCTGCTAACCAAAGTTGCCAACTGGTTACAGAAAAATGTAGATGATTGACTTGAAAAACAATTTCCAGTGTATTTTAGAGTATGATTCACTAGCGTTTTGGTATTCATTTTAAGATGTAATTAAAGATAAAGCACATTTTTATGAGTCCTGTGGTTGCCGTCCCAACTGGAAAGTCAGGCTAAAATAATTCACAAAGAGAAGAAAGATTTGGCAAGAGAAATAAGAGAGATATTTTCATATTAGATCTAAGTTAATTTCCTACAGGATGAGTTGTTAGTTGCTAGTAATAATCTAATATATAGTCACAGTCCTAAATCCTTTGTTTTTTCTGAATATCAGAATGAAAGCTGTGGTACCAGTTTGTGGCAAAACCACGTGAGGAAGCTGGAAAAGTTTTATATTCGGTTTTGCTTATGATTTGTACTGTGACCTTGGGCAAGTCATTTAATCTGCCTCTCTCCACTTCTGTGTTTGTAAATTGCAAAGAGGGTACTAATTTAGAGCAGTGCCATGAAATGTGAATTTGAGACTGGCCTCAGAGCTGTAAAGGACTAAAGAAACTCAGATTTTAACTGTAATAAATGAACACCTTGTCATTCAAACTTTATTTTTCCTTAGCAGATCTATACTTAATGTGACTACATTCACATTTGTGTCTGATTAGGAGAGTGCTTTTGAAGAGACCCTCCCAGCTGCCTCTGTTTAGCATGCTTCAACCCCCAGGACAGTCTTGGAGTGTGTGAACTGGATTTTTTTTGGATGAAATTTATGGAGATGATGAGCACCTGGTGTGCAACTGATAGAAACTACCATCTGATGGTCATTTTGTCCATGGCACTAGAGTGCAGCTAGTCTAAACTAACCCCTCTGGAACATCACCAAGTGTTGCCATTCTTACTGCACTGAGCCACTCGCTGATGTAGACATAGGGTTAATCGTCCTGCTTACGCAGCGTTTTGGAGGTGACAGACAGAATTCAGTCCATTAGTATTAGCAAACCGTATTAGCTTGTGGTTGCAGAAGTATGGGATCCTCAGTCCATGCAATTTATTTATTTCTAGGGTAACAGTATTATGACAAAATTACTGTACTGGTGCTCAGGTTAACACAGAAAACAATGTTACATGAGAATGCAGGAAACCCAGGAAGTTAGGAGTACTTCACTATGAGGAGACAAGGAATAAAACCCAGACTTTTTAATACAAAGAGTTTTTCACTGGACCCTCTAAACGCATTTAAGGAAAACATTGCCATGTTGGCTTCAATGAACCTCCTCTGGTCCCCAGGGCTGCAAAGGAAAATTGTAACTATTTTGACTGCTCTGAGACTACCCAAGGATCCCTGTAGTGTGTGGGAATTACCAACTGGTGCAGCCAGGTTTGCACTGGCATCGTTTGACCTCTTTAGCGTTTGATGTAGTTAAGGGTAGTGCCAAAGAAAATTGTGTGCATTCTTAACAGTCTTCATCAAGCTGATTCAGAAAGCAGAGGAAGTCATCAAGGCTATGATGAGTTAGAGGGGGGTTGTTTCAGCATTTTCTGTGACTCCCACTAGTTAGTCACTGGCTCTGCCTGCTTCATTGGATGGGCTAAGCAAAGCTCAAGAAAGTCATTGTTGCAGGATTTATGGACTAAACTTCCTGTAACAACATTTTACCCCTAAGCCCAGTAGGTCCAAGCCATTTCCTTCCAGCCATGAGTAACCACTCACATTCTGTATTGCAGAATAGCAGCACTGTTTTCACGGCAGAGGCAAATGGTGAAGGTGATTACTAGGCAAGCTGCCTGAGTAGTAGCAGATCTGAATCACTCTTGCTTCCAGCATCCACACATTTGCACTTGGCAGCACGTAACACCGGCAGCTGTACAATGGCTGTTCCTGCTGCTGTTGAGTGTAAGTTGAGCACAGAGGTTTGGAGGGTGGCAAATGGGAGATGCAGCAAGGGAAGGAGGGGTGCATGGGAGGAATCCCGGGCGAGCTGGGAAAGCTGCTTTATTGCAAAGGGAGTTGGGGTGAAATGAAGTTAATTGAAAATTAGTATGAGGACGTAGATGGGACTTCAAGAAAGGAGCTTTTACAGTATGTACACAGTCTGTGTGGGTGTTATGTGGCAGAGCTTTTACAGTATGTACACAGTCTGTGTGGGTGTTATGTGGCAGGTAGCTGTGAAGATGGGGGGGACAGACAATTTCCAGTGAGAGGAGGTGTCATTGACAGACAGGATGCATTTAGTAGGCCCCGAGGGGAAAAAGAAAAAGTGTAGATATGATGGGAAAAACCATCTTTTTTTGCCTTAAATCCTGCTCTCTGCCCTGGGAGTGTGGAAGTCAAAAAGTTAGGCTTGTGCCTTTATAGCATGCATGTGTGACAGGGCAGGAGACTCAAGAGCTGGCAAGGAAGGGGAAGAGATTGTGCAGTGGTAGGAGCAAGGGAGAAGTAGGACCTGCCAGAATAGTTGGGAAGGGAGGATGAAAAGAGATGAGAGGACAGGGGTCCAAAGAGGAGACAGGACAAGAAGGCAAGTGAGGGAAACTGCAGGAGCAAGGGAAGATCCAAAGGGAATGAGGAAAATGGGCTAAAGATGGAGAAGTTCAGGCTCCTCTCGAGTTCATTTCCTGCCCTGCTTCCCTTCCCCAAAGAAACTTGACTGGAGGTATTTTGAAGGATCTTTTGGATCCCGTGTTGTCCATCTAGAACAGGGACAATATCCCCTCAGGTGTGTCCCTGCCCCAGCGTTGGTCATCTGCTGTTCCTCACCAGTGTCCCTGCCCTGGCATAAGTTGCCTACAGGCCGCAGTCACCTTGGAGGTGTCCTTCCTTTGGCATCAAGCACCTTCTCCCAAGCATGTACCTCCAGTGGTGTCCCCAACATCTTCCACATGCCTCCTCCAGTTTTTCTTTTGTTTTCTCCTGCCCCCCTACTGCTCTTTCTTAAATATGTTTGAGCTGTGGTGCCCTGCGTTCCCCTGACAGGCTGCAATTTTGGTGTGTGGTGGGCTGTTTCTGTTCATTTATGAGCTGTCTGGATGCAGCTATTAAGAGCACAGGGCAGTTCCTGGCCCACCAGCAGCCCCTGCTGCCTAAACCCTGACAGAGCTGATCAATATGGTCCCACAGTCTCTGTTGCAGCCGCCATCACCAGCTGTCCCACAGCACACAGCCTCCAGCTTTCCTCCAAATGCCAGGGCTGGCACTAGAAATCCCATGTTGCCGATTGTCCCCTGCTGCCACGCGCTCTCCCCGACAGTTTCTCATGACCGCAAGCCAAGCTGTTCCCAATAGCAAGAAAGATTTCAGCACTGTTTAAGTCAAGGTCCAAGAGCACCAGACAACTGCTCCTCTGCACCCCCTGGCACAGCTGCCTGGCCACCCCACTCTGCCTGTGCCCGCTTTCCTCCCTGACACCCCGAGGAGCCTCCCAGGCAGGTGAGGAGAAAGCAGCTCGTGGTGGGGCCTGGGTGGTCAAGGCGCGAGTCCCGTGCCACCTGGCTGCACTGATGGCACACACGGATGAGGCAGGAGGAGCAGGCTTTCTGGGTTGCTGCAAGTCCCAGAAGTGGGGGTGTGTGGTAGGGAAAAGGGGACGGGGGCTAAAGAGCCATAAATGAACGGTGATGTGGCCTCGCCACATGCCCTCACAGAGGGCAAAAAGAGCTGCCATCTGTGCACCCCCTGGCCCAGAGGTGCAGGGCTTTCTCTGGAGCCAGGTGCAATGGATAGACCTGATCCCTTCGCCAAACTAGTGGCAGTTTGGTTCAGGCTCCAAAGGCAGTAAAGACCCAGGCTGTAACTGGGCCAAGAACTTCTCTAGTTCCAACCTGTTCTCTGAAAGCCCACACAGGAACAGGGTGACATGGTGACCATGAATGCATGTGAGCTTGGAAACTGGAACACGGGCCATGTGATTAACACATGAATAGTGGGTGGTTCTTCCAAGACTCATTTGCCAAGGAACAAAGGAAGTTGTGGGTACAGGGAGTCTCATGCTTACCTTTTCCATTGCGTGTAATTTGACTGCGAGCCAGCCACTTTACTCCATAAATATGACAGACTGAGTGAGCCTTCTTTGAGCTGGCTGCATGGTGGTGCGCTCCTCTTGAGCAGAGGTACCTCTCAGGGTTACTCCTCAAGGCTGAGAGACCCCTTACCAACCAGATCTTCAGTAAGTGACTGATACTGTCCATAACCTTGTACTAGCCATCTGTTGTCTCACAGTATCTTACTTCAACAGAACCACTGTTGCTGCTGCCTTTGGTGGTGGTTCTTTAAGCAGCCAAAATCTACCCCATGAAAGGGGGACAATGGGCTCTGGTCTTGTGGGGGTGCTTGTCTGTCATTCTTTGTGATGGGATGTTCTCTGAGGCAAGGACCTGAGTGGGGATGATGGGCTGACCTTGGCAGGCTGCAGGATACCCATCCTGATGCTCTCCCACTCCTCAATAGGATGCAGGGAGAAAACGAGGTGAGAAAGCTCGTGGGTGGAGAGAAAGACAAGGGGGATCACCTACCAGTTACCACCATGGGCAAAATGGACTTGACTTGGAGAAATTAATTTGATATACTGCCAAGTAAACCAGACTTGGACAGCGAGAAACAAAAACAAAAATGAAAACATCATCTTCCCCTCACCCTCCTTTTTTCCCAGGCTCATAGAATCATTTGGTTGGAAAAGACCTTTAAGATCATCAAGTCCAACCATATCTGTCCACCACTAAACCATGCCTCTAAGCACCTCCTCTACCCAACTTTTAAATACCTCCAGGGATGATGACTTGACCACTTCCCTGGGCAGCCCATTCCAGTGCCTGGTAACCCCTTCAGTGAAGAAATTTTTCCTAATATCCAATCTAAACGTCCCACGGCACAACCTGGGGCCATTTCCTCTCGTCCTATCAGTTGTTGCTTGGGACAAGAGGCCGACCCCCACCTCACTACAGCCTCCTGTCAGGCAGTTGTAGAGGGCGATAAGGTCTCCCCTCAGCCTCCTCTTCTCCAGGCTGAACACCCCCAGCTCCCTCAGCTGCTCCTCACAGGACTTGTGCTCCAGACCCCTCACCAGCTTCCTTGCCCTCATCTTCAGTCCCAACTCCTCCTCCCCTCGGGTGGCCCAGTGGGACGGAGGAATGGGGCTGAGGTCAGCCCACCACCGCTCCCCTCGCCGGCTCCTACTCATGCTGTTTCCCTGCCCCTGCGTGGGT
>JAKFQP010000147.1:237527-252334 GCA_023375905.1 Nycticorax nycticorax
GTCACCCCTCTGCTCGCCTGGCATTTGTGCCCTTTTTTAAGTAGGCTTTCCCAGAGGTGGGCACCAGCTCGGCTGAGGGGCTCAGCCGCCTCCTGCTGCAGAGTGGAACCGTTATCAACGGCGCCGGGCCGGGCCTCCGCCCGCAGAGCTCCCCGCTGCCAGGGCCCGGAGGCAGCCGGTACAGAGCAGGGACAGAAGGCTGAACGGGGGAACCGCGTTACAACTCACCCGCGGCAGCGGGGACAGCGAGGGAGGAGCAGCGAGGGAGGCGAGTGTGTGTGGCGGGAAGGGCGGGTAGCAGCCGCCCGTAACTGGAAGAGGAGGAGGGGGGAGCAGGGGACCTCGCCCGGCTCCCGGCGGTAACGCCGAGGCGCTGGGGGTGCGGGGATCCAACCCCGCTGCCGAGGCAGCCCACCCGAAACCGGCCAAGCAAATGGTAATGCCACATCTCCGGCGTGGGGCTTGGTAACAAAGCGGCGGACAGGAGGACGCGGCTGCCGCCTCTCCTTCGCCGGCGTGGAGGGGGACGGTGCGAAAGGAGCCGTGAGGCGGCCTGTCAGCAGCTGGGGCGCAGCCGGGACCGGTCGGCAGGCAGGATTTACAGTCTTCTCTGAAGGAAGGTGTTCTGTTCTCCCCTTGTGCCTCGCAGGAGCCTTTCACAGTCTCTCCTTCTTGGCATCTCAGCCACTAAAATGATCTCTGGCTTTCGATGAGCTTGCCCCCGTCAGTTCCACCTCCCCAATGACTGTTGCTGATTTGAACATCCAGAAAGGAGAAAACAAGAGGCAGAAACACCTGATAAACCTGGCAGTTTAGAAAAAAATGGGTGCGAGAGGGGGAGAAGGAGGGGGAAATGAATTATAAAATGGGAGGAACACCGCTAAGACCTCACTCTGTGTTAACGTTTTAACAACGAAATCATAGAGCCTCAGGGAACTGTTTCCCAATGGGATAAGAACATCACAGGTTAATTTTTAACACTGAAAAGTTGTTTGTTTGTTTTTCTTTTCAGCTGCCCTCCTTGTACTAGCTGCAGGATGCTACTGAGCACACTGTGCGGCAGAGTACACTAAGGCGTACACGGAGCAACCAGCGTGACGTTGGATAATGCCTAGGAAGCGTAAAGGAAATTTAACAAATCTGTAACCATTTCTCTGCATTTCTTTCTTCCTCCCCTCTCCTCCTCCTCCCCCCTCCTCCCACCTACAAATAGTAGGGACCTTTGTATTATATCTCCAGAGGTGTATTTACAGTCACATGCTCATGGAGGGGAAGACTTGTCCCTGTAGGAACTGTTAGGAGTTTCACCACCAGAGTCAATCTCTCTAAATGTCACCTAAGATTTTAATCTACATGTACATCCTCACTTACTCCTAAAACCCGTTCTGAGTAGATTGCTGGCTGCACGTTAGCACGTGTGCCATGATAAACAAATATCATAACTGGTCCACAAACAATTCAGAGAAAGTTCAGAAACACATGTATATGTATTAGCAACAAGGAAGAAAAGGAGATATTAAGGCTAAGGTGGTTTAATTATATACATTTTCATTTATAGAGTTAATAATTCCTGTTTTCTCCATTATGTCAAATACAGAGAAATCAGAAGAACATTGGAAAAAATACAGGAGAATAGGTTGTAGGCTTTTGTTTGAGGCTTGCTGTTGTATGAGTACCTTGGAGATTGTGAATTTTTTTTCCCTTGAGGAATTTCTGTTTTATTTTTCACGACAAGGAAAACAGTCTGTGGAACAAAATGAAGGTATATGTGTAGCAGCAGGAGGAGCCTGAGTTGCCTCCACTAGTGCAACAAACAATCCCGAAAGGCAGCAAGCTGAACCATGAGGTTACATTGTCACTTTAGCTATTGGGGAGCATATTTATTTGATTACTTTTGATTGTTGGAGATGGTGACCAGAATCCAGAACATTTTGTCTGAAGTGGTAAAATATTCCTTTACTACACCCATGTCCTAAAACCCCCTCCGTTTTTGTAAAATGCAGTAGTTATTACAGTATTTTTGTTTACTTACCTTTAGGAAAAAAAAACTCTGAGAAATACATTTGCTCTGTGAACATACCACAGATGCAAGTAAAAAATGAGGACTCTCATCCCAGTTTATGTAATTTTTCAATTTCTGCTCTTTGTGCTAAGTACTATTTAAAGCCTTAATTAATGAGACAGAAAGTGTGAGGTCCTTTAAGACAGTTACCTGGCACTGTCTTCAGCCTGCTTCTCTGGGGAGCACTATTTTGATTATTTGTCTTCTGTTTCAGTCACTCTGGGGCTGATGTCATACTTCCACTACCAGAGGAACTGTGTGGCAGTAAACCTACACTGTGCCAGCCCCTTCTTTTGGTGAGTACAATTTAAAATTCTGGAGAACCTCCTTTCTCTCTTGCTGTCTGCTCTGAACTGAACATACACCCTTCAGAAGCGCAGGTTTTCAGAAGGTAAGTCTGGCAGATCTGCCTACATGACAACTGGAAGATGCACATGATTTTATAATTATCTCTCAGTGTTCAGCTAAAGAATCCCTCACTTCCAGATACTGCAGAAAGGCTCTGTGTTTGGGAGGGAAAACCCTTGAGGATTTGTTTTATTTTACTGGGAGAGGGCATCATTTGCTCCTCCAGACTCCTGTCACAGAATAGGCCATTGCTCTGTCACCATGTTTATCAGTTTTCTGGGAAAACAGCTGCGTTACAAGAGTCGAGACCTATTTCTTCATCTGGCCTGTGTTTCCTGGCTGGCTTCAAGGCCATCTTCTGAACACACATGCACATTTAGGGGTATGAGAGAAGGCATGGACCAGTTGGTAAGTGGCCTTTCCACTTGTTTACAGCTCAGTCTATAGTTGATCCTGAGGAAGATTAATTTATTCTCCTTCTTAATTTGGCTGTCATCAGATGTCCTGTGGAGATTTCAAGATGCATACTTGAATGTGCCACACACCTGACTGCTGGTTTCTGAGCCCACAGACACCTCTACAGAACTAGGTTACGAGGAAGATGGGACTATTGCAACGGGTCAGTCTAATCCATGTGGGCATAGAGGGATTAAAGCCACAGGGACAGCATCTTGTCTTGGCACAGGGAAGGTAATGACCATGCTTGCAGATCTCAGCCAGAAAGTGTCCAATGGCATGAACAAATACAACCTGAAAGCAATGTGCATTCACCCTGGCAAGCCCTGCAGAGATACTAGCTTTCAGCTGCTGAGATCAAGCAGCCTGAACTATCTGGAATGCTGGTCACCATGTTTCACAGCAGCTGAAATATTTAGCAGTGCAATCTACAAGGATCATAAATAGGAATATTAAATTCCTGAAAGAGCAGATACAGGAAAATATTTCTCTTAATGAAAATCATAAACAAATGCTGTTCCTTCCAAATCCCAACATCTGAAACTGTTCGCTGAGCAGAAACATCTGTCTCTTGTGTAAGACCAAGTCTCTTCTAATATAAAACGGCCTCTGATTTTCTTCCTCCCTTAATCTGCTTTTAGCCTTGTCAGCTGTGCCAAGGGTCTGTGCTGAAATTGCCAGTTCTCAGCCATATGCTATGGGCACAGTGGGATGTTGAGATGTGGATAATCACGTTCTGCAGACTTGAGAGTGGGTGTCTGAGTCTCACAGTCTCCTTGTTCCCGTACCCTCCTTCAGAACATGCTGTGGAGGATAATCACTCCTGTGAGTCTCACCAGTTTCAGAATCTTGCACAGTTTCCTAGTCACACTCTGCCTCATTTTTGAGTGTCTTTCCTGGAGATTAAAATTCAACACTTTATCTTTCAGTATGTATGGAGACAGAAATGTGTTACATTTTCTGTGCAGGATGCTTTCACTGAGGTGCAAGGGCATTTGAAACGTGTTTGGAACAAGATGCTTGTTCTTTTTCTGCCAGTATTTAAGAAGTGGCTTCTGATTTTGGGTGTTTGGCTCCAGATAACTGCTAGAACCTAGTTTCCAAAGGCGTCAGATATTTACACCACCAGAGGACATGTGAGAATTCTGCAAGCTTACGCTGGTAGCTGCTGATGGCTGTTCTGCTCCTGAACCCTGCACACTGAAATAAAACAGGCATAGATGATGGTCATGCATACTCATAAAGTGCTAAGTGCTTTAACAATTCCAGATGCATGGCTGGACACAAGAGGAGATGTAGGAAGCAAATCCTTATCAGACTCCAACTTGAGTGCAAATGAAGAGTAATACTCACTTTCTCTGGAGCAGTGGCCTTCACTCTTGTTTTATTTGTGGGTCCCTAGCAAACTTCCAGTAGGAAAGCAGGCTCCCCCATACAGCAAATTTAATTGTCTGGTAATAGCTTTCCTTTTCTAATCCTGAAAAGGCGCTCAAGTCCCAGGACTAAAACTGCTGCTGTAGACTGTCCTGTTGTGAACAGTGTCACAATCTCAGTCATTCTTCAGGTCACTGAAGAGGAGAAAGCAAAACCCTTTCTGAAAAAGGCAGTTCTTTTCCCCTCTCAAAGAAGCGTCCCTCTTTGTTCTTGTTATTCCCACTTTGACTGTCACCCTGCAGGGAAGGGGCTGCAACAGAGGGAACTAAAGGCCTGGACTCCTCTCCCACTTCTCTCAGAGAGGTGCTGGCCCTTTGGCAGTGGTGAAATGAAGATCTTCTCTCAAGCAGGGTCTGGGCAACAATCCTAAAGTGCAGGGTAACCTGGCAGAGACCACTGCACTACCTTTCAGAGGCAATGGGAGAGACTGCACAGGACCTGGGGAGGGGTTGGATGAACTCAAAAAAAGCTTAAATATTTCTGGTGGTGTTTGGGTTTAAAGTCTGAGGCACTGGAACTGCATATATTGCATAAAAAGTTTCAACTAACTGGCTTCACAAGATGGGTAAGAAGTAGCTAATATCCACCCTCAACAGTTGCCACACCATTTCTGTGTGATGGGGGAGAGGTGATGGATGGCATCTGTAGGACAGACTCACAGAACCCATAGTCCTCCCTGGATGCTTTGGTAGCAGAGTGGGTGATGCACTTTTTTCCTATTAAACCTAACAGTTACACAAAATCTTTCACAAAGCTAAGGACTGAGATTTAAAAGCCAGGAAGTTTACTTTTAGTCCATTGGTTGGAAGCATTCAGGAAGAAGATTGTGAATCTGCAGGGAAGAGGCTAGTTGCTATGGACACAGGTCTGACACACGCTTTGGGAGTCTATGAATAATGTTAGAGAATATGCCCGGGTCCCTCCTGCTGCACACTGCCCCATCGTGGCTGCAATTTTTTGGAGCCTTGCAAAAAGAACCACAGCTAGGACAGCAGTGTCACCTGCTGGTAAGCGAAATGGCTGCTCCTGCGTGCTGTTGTCTTAATTTCCACTGCACATTGCCGACTGCTTCTATGTATTCTGTGAGAATACCGCTTCTTGCCTTTTCCTTACAGGTGACAACATGGTGAAGCGGTGTCGGTTACAGATTCAGAGATAACAGCATTTCTTTAATTTTCTGCATTATTTAAACAGTAGAGGTTTTCCATGGTTTGCTTAACGAATAATAGTGGCTTTGGTGATGGAGCTTTTGTCCATGTTAGTTATTTTAATACAGTTTTAAAATTAAGGCTGATACTGAGCCACATTTTGTTCTGCATTTGCAGGTTAAGAATACATAAAAGCCTAGTATGAATATCACCTGCTTGCCTTAAAACCTTCACTTAAAAGTCTGTGATTCTCACACTTCTGTATATGTCTTAACACATATGTATGTATGTATTTCACAAGAGTGGTCAAATGAGTGATCATGTGGAAGAAAATGGCAAGAAAAGGAATTCTGCCCAGGACACATCTGCAGAAGGAAATGTCTCTCCTGCTAAGGACCGCTCAATAAACCAAAAACAATTGGTATGACTTCTCTAGTACCATTTTACTATCAAGATACTTACCATTGCCTTCATTTTCTTCCATAATTAGAAAAATAAAAAGCTGGAGTCAATGGGGAAATATCAGTAATAAGAACCATGACAAGAGTCAAGTTTGCAGTGTAGTGATTTAGAGGGCTAAGTGCACTTCCAAGCTCAAATGAAATAGTAGGGAAATAGGAGAGTACTCACAGAGAGAGGACTATCTCCATAGCTTATTATTTGCTTCCAACTTGAAATTGCATAATTTATGATCATGAACAATGATGATGCTGAAGCATGTTTTCTGCACTGAAAATCTACCCCAGACTCCAAAGAAGAAATGTCTGAATAATGTAGGTGCACGAGACTGCCCCTTAGGTGTTCAGGAGGATACAACTGAAGATGCACAGCATCAACCACCTTGTAAGTAAGTGCACTCAAGTGCCCGGGTATTTCTAAATCACTGTGTTGGACGGAGCTGCCACAGCTTTCCCCATGAGAAGCAATGAAGGTGCTCACTTGTTTATGAAAAATCACTGTGGACTCTGAAAGGAATGACACCATCCAGGGAAGCTGAGGGGTAGCAAGTCAGCTCCATTTACCTAAGACAAGAAAAGATAAATTTGTATGTACGTTTGTGCCTTTGCATAATGAATGACAAGTGTATATTCAATGTCCACAGTCACTGCCCAAAGAGAAATTCTTTGACACTTTTTGTGTCAATTGCTTGACAATTGTTTGAAAAAATGCCCATGTTTGTTTGCATTGACTTTAGACATAGAATCCTAGAATTGTTTAGGTTGGAAAAGACCGTTAAGATCATCAAGTCCAACCGTTAACCTAACACTGCCATCCCACCACTAAACCATGTCCGCCACCACTAAACCATGTCCCTAAGCACCACATCTACCCGTCTTTTAAATATCTCCAGGGATGGGGACTTGACCACTTCCCTGGGCAGCCCCTTTCAATGCTTGCAACCCTTTCTGTGAAGAAATTTTTCCTGATGTCCGATCTAAACCTCCCCTGGCACAACTTGAGGCCATTTCCTCTTGTCCCGTCACATGACTGTCAACATACGTGGGCTCTGTGGAATGGCAATAAACAGAGCTGATGTTTTAACCTCCAAAACTGTTCAGCAGTTTTAGCTAATTGCAAACACAAATTCTGTAAAACGGAAGAAAATGTTCCCTCCTATTTCTCAAAAACTGCTCAATTTAGCTTCTTTATTTTTGTCTGTGTTTTTTTCATTCTCCTCACTTGCGCAAGTGCTCCCTTCCTGTACTAGGTGCTCCTCCAAACATTTCTCTTGCCAACAGATTGTTTGGACAAAGATGGGTTCTAAGCATATGCATGATCTCAGTGAAGATGAGGGCAAATCTAGTTGAGATGCTTATAATCATAGTACTTGTTTTTACATTATGGATAAAACTGAAGAAAAAAATACATGATTGCACCTCCCACAAGACAACTTTCAAACTGCATGCCACTGTACCAGAGTCATGTATTCAGAGTCATGGTTGTTTCCTCTCCTGTCACGAGGCACAGTTGGTCAAAGGAATACTCAATTAACAGTTAGACAAGCAAACACTTTAAACAATGTGATCTTAATTTAGGTTGAGTTTTGCTTTGTTTTCCTACCTGTGTTGTTTTAAGTTATGAAGAATATTAATTTTAATGTAATTTGAAAGGCAGTGGGGACATTTGCCAGCTAGTAAATATTTGTTCCAGTTGTACTAACTGTAAACTTTCTGTTGTTTATTTATAGCAACAACTCGAGAAGCAACTAAAATCCTTAGCCTTTCAGAATCCAGGACCTCAGGTAGCTGACTTCAATCCTGAAACTAGAGAGCAGAAAAAGAAAGCACGCATGTCACAAATGAAACAAGAGGTTTTTAAAAAGCCCAAGTAAGATGTGCTATTTTATTACATATTTTACTTCAAAAAATGGCTGGTATGCTGTTTACTGAATGTAAATGAAATGAAAAAAAGCATTAATATTTTCAGAGGTATTTCTGATTACACATGGAAGCTGTGCTGGGAAAACAAGCTTTTTCTCTGTGACTTAAGATAATTTTTATTTACTTCTTTGGCACACTTTCATTTTTAATAACAGCGGCTGTTGCAATTAGGATATAACGCTGATGTTTCATTATGCTGTGAGGTTGTTAAAGAGGAAATATTTGTTCCTGGGCAGATGTTTTCCATATTTGTTTGGTTTAATCTTCAAATGTGTTGAAGTAGTGTCTGAGAATCACTTTCTCTTTCACAGAATTACAAAGAAGTATGACAAACATGGAAGGCTGCTTTGTAATAACATTGATTTGTGTGATTGCCTGGAAAAGAACTGCCTGGGTTGCTTCTATCCTTGCCCCAAATGCAATTCAAACAAATGTGGACCAGAATGTCGCTGCAATAGAAAATGGGTTTATGATACAATTGAGACTGAAGCTGGGAATGTGATCAGTGTGTTGCCATTTTTTGTCCCTGACTGATTTTGTTCTGAAAGTTTTTGCGCCTGAGCAAAGTTCCTCTTTCTTTGCATTTTATTAAAGTAGATCCTGGCTTTACGAATTGTCTCTACTGAAGTGCCTGGCAGTAGTGCTGGTGCTTGTGCTTCTTTATTGCTGCCTACCTAGCAGACTTTAACCTTCCCCATTAAGTAAAAGTATGTATTTTGTTCTTCCTCGTCTTTGCAAGCTTTACTGAGGCAGTCCTCTTTAAATCTTGACTTTCTAAAACTGAAGGTGTCTGGACTGCTGTGGGAAGGCAATTTTCTTATCCTGGGAAGCTGAACCACATTACTTGTAATGAGGTTTTTTTCTTGCTGATTTCTCTGCTTGTTCATGTCACGTGTGACACAGCCTGCTCTTTTGTGAATGCTTGTCCAAGCATCTTTTCCTTCTGATGCATTCATGTCTTGTATAGATGGGGCAGGAGTCATTCGAGATAACACTGTTCTTTGAAACTAGGTCATCACTTTCCATATCCTGCTGTATATAAAACAGGAGAGTGGAAAAGACTCTGCAATTCTTTCTTGCTGTTCAGGCTGCAAGACTGAAATCAACATGTTCAGTCAAGATTTATTTATTTTTTTTTACAGCATATGGCACACTCAACCTTGATCAGTCATTAATTATATAGCTAGAGGTAAACAGATTGGGTATTTTTGCCTCTAGACAGAAAAGTTGCTTTAGTTCCAGGAGTTTCCTTTTCATGCAATACATGACATTTCAAATACCATAACTTACACCCAGTCTCCTCATGAGGTTCGCGTTCTCATTCATGATGGGCACTCATACCCTTTTTGAGGAGTGAGTGTCCCTCTGGATCTTGAAGGAGGGAAAGCTGCAGATTGCCGTAGGCTAACTCCAGGAGCATGTTGCTATTGGGGGAATAATTCCCTGGGCTCAGTGCTTGTTGGTTTTGAGGACCCTCTCCCAAGTTTGAATGTGGCACCACTTTTCTCCCCTACAAGAAGCCATTCTTTATGGACAAAGACCTCCTGCTCCAAGGCAGAGGTGTCTCCCACTAGAAGAAACCTCCTGGAACAGATCCCAAGAATGCCTTAACACCACAATCTCCTTCTGACTGATACCTCGGTAAGATTTGTTGCTCCTCTCAACTAATGACACCTTAGGAATTAAGCCTGTAGCGTAAGAACACCCTCTACCAAAAAACTTCATAGGCATATTTGCTATGGTGGTTAAAACGCTCTCTGTTCGGTAGTCGGATCTGTTGCTGTTCTCTCATATACCTCACTGGTCCCAAAGTCTCCTTCGACTTGTGCCAGGAGTCCAAATAGTCCACCTCATCTTTGAGCTGTATTTCTTAAGGTAGGTGAAAATCCTGCCAATGTAGTCAGGGATTGGTTTCTTGTTCCAGGAAGAACACTCATTCTGGACTTGACTGAATAAGCAGCTCTTCAAGAAAATAAAGTTGATTTACATGGACAGGAAGATAGCAGCCTTCCTTTGCAATAACCCCAAGATCTGAATCAGACAGGTTTGAACTAGCTTCACTTTCTTTCCACTTAAAGGCAAAAACCCAAATAGTTTCTCAAGTGTATTCCTGTGGTAAGGCTACATGTTAAGTTTTTTTTTGAGTAATGTGATTAAGCCCAGATTGGTGTAAATCTTTAGAATCCCATTATTGAATTAATTGGTGTTACTTTGTGTTTTTTAACATGGACTCTGCCTCTGTCACAATTATAGCTAAATACAAAGTATAAGAGGACTCCATCACAAACACACTTGGTGCAACCTTGGAAATGTAGCATAAAACCTGAAAAAACAATCCAAGATAAAGACAATGAAGTAAGAGGATGTTGCAGGGGCAGTTTGAGAATGACTCTGTTGTTGCAATGATCCTGCTAACTTTTCCCCCAATTCCAAAGAAGGAGCTGACAGTGCACAATTATCATAGAATCATAGAATCATAGAATTCTATGAGTATGAATAGCATTCTATTATAATCCCTATTAGGGCAGTTGTACATTGGAGCTGGGGAGAGGGGGGTGGAGAAAAAAAGAAAAAGACAAGTGTCATACACATGCTTATACTGATTGCAAAACTTAGTGGTAGATACATGTATATAAAAACAATGACAGAGTGCCCACATCTGGCAGTTTTTGTGAGGCAATCACATAGTGCCACACTGCATAACATTGTGGTTTTAAATAAAATCCCCTACCAGAAAAGGCAGAGAACGTTTCTTAGAAATTGGCCACTCTCCAGATGACAGTAGATCATCTTTTCACCTTATGTCAGTATGAACAGGATATGTTTTTCCCTATGGAATAAATTTGCTTTAGAAAGCTGACGTTTAAAATAAGGGGAAGCAGATCAATGACGTGTTCCAAAAGGTCTGTTGGTCCTTCTTCTCTCTCTCCCCTCTCCGCTCCTCTGCCCTGGATTACACAGGTTAAACACTTTGTGACACTCTCAGTTGACTTTGCCTGTCTTTTCCTTGTCCACGTGGCTGCTTTGCTCACAGCTACCAGTGATCCCACTGTGGCTTAAGGAAAGATGTAAGCACAGGTATGTATTAAACTAGCATAGCTAAGATACTCTGTCAGTCTCTTCCCTAAAAAAGTCTCTTGCCTAAAAATTGATTCAGTTTAATTTGAATTCATTGTGCCTTCCACTGTATTTCCCTTGCTTACAATCCATACCTATCTGGAAGGAGATATACACCCTCTGCTTTCTTAGATGTTACTACTGCAAAGAAGCCAATCTCACAGAAACAAATGATGTTCTCCCATATGATTTTTGTGTAGGTAAAGATGTTTCTTTCTCTGCTAACTTCCTATGTGTTTGGGCATTGTCTTACTGCGATCCTCTTGATTCCAAAGACTCCACTGTGCATGTCCTGCCATTAACAAACTTGAAAACTCAGAAAACAAAATAAGAGCTATACACAGCATCTTGTTGTTTGCCTTCACTGCACTCTGTTAGACTTTAAGAAGAAAGTTAACCGCCAGAGACACTTGTTATTTAACAATTTGCCTACACTTCTTGATATCAGAAGTTGTCACAGCTCTGAGGAAAAAAACACAACAGCTGTACTTGCTGGATACTTACAGCTGCTTCTAACAGCCAATTTAAAGGAACTATTAATAAAATCATTATCATGTGGACCAGAAGACACCACAATGAAAGGAAAGGCCGTTAAATATTACAGCTTTTAGGATGTGAAGGTGTGCTAAAGATAAAGAACACCCAAGACTTTATCAGATAAGAGGTGGGAGTTTCAAATAGTGGTGACAGACCAAAGCTGTATTGGGGCACAAGACTGACTGGCTTAGTCAGCTGCAGCAAGGCCACCACTCCTGTGTCTGCCTCTGTTTCTGCGCTAATAAATGGCCAAAATTATACTGGCTTTTCTCTTGGCTCAGGGCTTGCAAATTCTTCATGCAAAGTTCCACATTGGAAACTTAGAATTACTTGTATATATCCTTTTATGTAAACGGTCCATGATTACTAATCTACAGTTACGTGTATAACATAGCACCTCTGAAACACAGACTAGGAATTAGCACTGTAAAACAACAGGCAGAAAATGGAGATCTTTTTTTCCCAAAGTAAGCTCCCAAATTTTGTATGAAAAGTGTTAACAGGATTCCTGTCCACATGGAGACTTAATGTTGGGTAACTCCAGCATGGTGTCCAGTTTACCTGCAGTGCTTTAAAAATTATGAGGGACAGTCAGCCCTGGGAGAAGTCAGATCTGCGGTTCCAGCAAGTTCAGTATTCAATATACTTCAAATATAGTTCAAAATTTCAGTCACAACCTGATGCCACCAAACTGTTCCTCCTGGCTTAAAATGAACTTCTGCATATGGTGAGGTGCCATTCAATCCCACTGCATCAGTTGGAGAAAAGTAAGTCCATACTGTTACTGAACTTATACTAGTATGTACCAGCATTTGTTGAGGTAAGAACTCTACGGTTAATATTTGCCAGCCTTTGTGATTCATACAAACACAGAAAGCATTAAAAAAAAAACAAACCAAAAATAATACACTTTGAACTCTTTTCCGCATAATTTTCACGATCCTTTTAATACCTCTGTAAGACCACAGCTGAACTTTCTCTATACACATCCACACCATCAGATTTGATTCACTTCAGCGGGAAAACCAGAAGAGCTTGACGAAAGAAATATAGACTGGTATTTTCTGGATAAATATTTAAATACACCTTAGATAAATATTTGCATCAAAAGCATTACAGTTGCTGCAGCTCTACTGAGTTTCTTAGCTAGTGACAGCATTATAGATTGCAGCTTCTCCTTCGACACACTGTTCATGATCTTAAAACAAATTTTGCATGTTTCAATGGACTACCTTGATCCCATTCTATTTGGAAAAGAGATAAATCAAGCCTGAGCTAACTGCAACTTTGAACATTAGTTAAAACATGACAGTTGCATTTCATTAACCCTAATTTGTAATCTATGGCATGAACCATAGAAAGTTTTCCTGTCCTATCGTTTGCAGAGGGCAATGAATTTTTTCTCCATTGGCCTGGCCCTGCAAAGTACTGACCTGCTTCCATCTCCACTCAGGTGCATATGTATGAATGCTGGTCCCTTACAGCATCCTATCTGTTGGTGTTACAATGGAATAAACTAAGGCCTACTGTCCACAGCAGGAACTCCTGTATGCTCAGATGCCCTTGATTAAAGGAGTAGGCTATGCAGCCCTGACTTCCGCTGTGTTGCCCAAATAATCTGACTCCCTTCACATGACCAGATGTAATAGTGAATGTTCACACGTAAGCACAAAAATAGCAAACAATAAACCAGCATGCAGAACCAATAAACTGAGAGTCCCCTGCCCTTTCTCCTTCCAAGCAGGATCTAAGTAGTCCTGGTGACTTTAATGAGATCACCCGTCCAGTGGAATGCAAATAATGACACAGAAAGAATGGCAGATTGTTTCATAACAGTAACAGTCACAGACAGCAATGGAACATTATTTATTTCTGACAGATGTAATTTACCTGAAACACTTAGAACACACTTTACAAAAAAGCATTATTTTTTCAACAAGATCTCAAAGAGTTGAGCTATTTAATGCTATATAAAAGGCACAATTCAATCCCTGCCACACAAATTTATAGTTTGCTAACTTCAATTGCTTAAGCCACTTGCAAGTTGCAAACGAAAATTTATGTGAAACATTATTGGTTTATTTTCATTGAGTTGTGGGGCAATTATTTAGTCACTAAATAGTGCCAGGGATATCGCACAAATCAGATGTTGAAGGAGTTCAACATGTTCTTTTGTGTGTACCTTCAGAAGTAAGATTTAAGAGATGAAGATGACAGAAAAAGGAAAGGCTTGAGTGTGGACAGAATAGCATTGCAAGTAAGAGGCTATGGAATAAAAAGTGGATCAAAAGGAGCCAAGAAGAAATAAAATAATACACTCAAAGAAAACGGGTCCTGGTAGGATCTTGAGAGCCTGTAGTCCTCAATGCTGGATCAGCTTTACTCACCTTCTACATATTTACTACCCATTTTCATGACATATACTTACCTCTTTAACACCTCTAATGAAAGAGATTCTTCAACATTCTCATGCAATTTGTTGCAGTGCTTAACTAACCTATTCCGTATTGTGTGTTCCATAATTCCTAACTTTACATCCTTTTCACACTCAATATAATCATTTTCACCTGACAATCACAGAAGTATTTTAAAAAGCAGAGCCTAAATGAATTCTAGCTGAAGGGCTGGGTGATGAGAAAAGTCTGTAAAACAAACCATAATCAAATGACAAGAAGGCTTGTTTGGTCTTTATGAAAAAACAGAACATATAGTTAAATTTCTGGAAATGCAAAGTAGGAGAGACTGAGCTTTTCAAGTCTGCAGTAAGGCAATACGATTCATAACTTCCATTAGCAGCTAAATGCTCTAAAGTCTCAGTCACTGATGCCTAAGATTTTGTCATAGGATGTGAGCAGATTCATCCAAAAGCACATACAACATCCACTTGCATGTCTAAGTGGAATATTTTGAGTCAAAATATGGGTAACAATTTGACTCGAAATATGTCTTAACTAGATGGACAGTTAAGGCAACTGATAAAATACATTAAATTGTGTAATATCATCAGCTCATTGAAAAAAGTGATTATTCACATTGGAAAAATGGGTCATGGATGCAAGTATAAATAATAGAGGAATGGATGTATGAGAAGACACAACTTTTTATAATTCTTTTTTAGGAACAGAAAAGGTATTAGGAAAAAAATTATTTAATTGTGCATTTGACAGCACCTTGTCAGGTTAGCTTCATTATTTATTATTTCCAGTCAGGTGCTCTCTTTCCTGTCTGTCTTCAGTGAGGCTTTGATCACAGACTAATACAGGGTGGAAGAAACAGGGAATTGGCAGATGTAGTCGCCAAGCCACTCTCCATGATATCTGAAAA